>JAJOOF010015201.1:0-24290 GCA_029582545.1 Solanum lignicaule
AGCAGTTGTCCTCAAATGCAACAAACAATATAAAAAGTTAATAAAAATGATAGAGAAAAAGGTAAAGAAAGATCCTGTCTACAAAATTGCTCTATCTATTGGGGCATCAATGCCCGGTGCAACACTCTGATCCTGGGCATCAGTGCCTGATGTAATAGCAACACTGGCTCCACTAGACCTTGCCATGGATGTCTCTGTCAGCGATGTCTGAATGACCAACTGTACAATCGTCTCCTTTAGATCAGGCAGGCCCTCATAGATGGTCGCCTCCTCAGCATCAAACTGTTCCTCATCAGTCTCCACCTCTGACTCATCAGCATCCATATCATCCATAGGCATATCTCCGGTGGTAGTCGGAGGTATCTCAGAACTGGTCGGGGCATCCTGATCCTCAGCTGACTCAAAGAGGGAAGTTAAGTCTGTGGACTTCAGATAGTCCACATCCTTTCTCAAATCTGAAACCTCAGCTTTCAAAGTCGTCACCTTTGACGTAACCCCCTGTCCTCTCTCACAGATATCTACTCTCGCTGTAAGATCATCAATCAATGTCCATAGGGGTGTCAACGCAGCTAAGATGGCTCACTTAATCATCCAAGGCACCTCGGCCTCTAGCCGGGTATCTCGCACATCGACAGAATGGGCTAGGGGCCCCATCTTGAGGATCATGGCTTGAGTAATCCTAGTGGGCTGGGAAGCAATAGAAGAACCAGGAGCCTGGGAAGAAGTGGAAGCGGGTGTACCTGAAGGTCCGGCAACCAGAGTAGGCAAAGATGCCTCTGCAGGTATAGACTCTACATCAACCTCCAGGGATGCATCCACCGGAGCTGCTCTCCTCATATCTGCCTCTTCCCGAGTGTACTCAACCTCTATGCGTCGGATATTGGTGGAAGATGTGGGAGTGACCTCTATGCCCCTCTTCTCATCACGAGGAACTCCAGCACACCGACATAATTTTGTTCTAAAACATTAGTTCTAAAACCTCTCTTTCGAGCAAGACAAGAACACAAAGATAGAACTGCATTTGCAACTACAATTCTTAAATTAAACCACAATTAATGATTAAAGTCACTTTTAAATAGCATTTAAACTAACAATTAGCAATACCCATAAGGTAAGTCAACCCCTAATCACATGATCACACTCCAAGAATTGGGGTTTTAGCTAGACATTATTATAAGGTAAAAACCGTTACCAAATTGATTATCCATCAACTGGGTAATAGCGATTTCGTCCTTATAATGCTTCAATTTGATGAATCTCAAAAACCCACTTCCAATTTCTCGAAAATGAATTCCTTCAATCCTTCAAAGAAAATGAAAAACTAGAGAAAACTCTCTCCAGATGCTCAAAACATAATAATAATTTGTTCTATAGATTATTTGATACTAAACTAAATGTTCCAAAATATATTTATAGTCGCCAAAAAATATGTGGCGAAGAGTCGATCGGCAAAGTAAGTAAGGCTCGCCGAACCACTCGGCGAACTGCCCTTTGGTCTCTTCCACCGTCCTTTTGCTTTGGCATTCAGCATCCTCAAGGTCTGCAACTTTGGGCGATCTATCATTGCATCGCGGAACTACTCGATGATCCGCCGACTGCTCGTTTCTATCGCGGACTTAATTTCTTCCCTCAGGGCTTGGCAGATTGGAACTTTAGGCGGTTAGATAGCCATTCGGCGATTCGCCAAGTAAACTTGGCGATCACCAGTCTTGCCTTTCTTCATTCTTTCAGCTCGTTTTTTTCCTTTTTGCATATTAGTTCCCTTGCTTTGTTCCTCAACCCATATTCCTAAAAATCAAGGATTTAACATCAGTTATTGGCACAAAATAATCATTTGAAGACACTAAATCTATATAAACAAAACCCTAAATGAGTCCAAATCTCAGACTTATCACACACCCTCACAAAGTAGTCACAAAGGATATGGAAGTTTCAGATCCCTCTTAAAATTTCTACCCAAGATTATTCAAGGCTAGAAAATTAGACTAACAAGGCAATTTCTATGATTTTACAAGCATGCTTCAAGTAAAACCTCACCACACATGACACTTCAAACACAATCATTTATCACAGCCCAAAAAGATCAAAAGCTTACGTGCAATGTTCATTGAATAGCTCACATCAAAACACAGCTAGTCCACATAAGATTCAAAATGATGTTCAAAAGTGCAACCACATTGATTTCTTTCTTGCAATGCAAACACTATACACCATGCTCATCGTGAGTACTATTCAAGACATCAATATTGAACACAATCGATCCTCGAATTATTATCAATAAAAACTCAAGCATTTCATGATTTCCAAACTCATGGGGTAATTGAAAATTTGAGAGAAAAAGAAAGAGATCAAATGAGATAAACCAATTGAAACATTATAATCGAAACAAAAGCAAAAGATTACATCATCCAAAAATTGAAAATAACAAAATACAATAAATACAGAAATATTGGTACAAGTGCCCTCACCCCACCAAAATAGTAACAATAGTGTCCTCAATCTGAAACTAAAAGAGTACGGGAGGAAAGGTAAAAAGTCCCCCTAACATGCTATATTTGTAGAGTACTTTAATCAGGAGTCTATGGAAGAGTGGCATCATCAGAGACATGAGTTCCCCACAATATGATCATAGGAGGTAGCAATGTAGGCTCATCCAAGGCATCAGTGTCTGGCACAACAATAGAAGGAATGGTGGATTCTGAAGAGACTCCACTAGTGCCTACTGCGGAGGTATCCTCAAGAGACCTCTCAAATGTCGCATAGACCATCATCTCATCTATATCCTGCAACTCTGTCAGTGTCACAATAATCCTCTACTCATCCTTATCTCTCTTCAACTCATCCTCATCAATCTCCTCAATTAAATCATCATTGGCTCGATCATCCTCTCTCTCAACATTATCAACATCACTATTAGTTGTATCATCAACAATCGGATGCTCAACCACACTAGAAGGAAGTTCATTACTATGAAGAGTCGGGGCACAAACACCAGCACATCAGGTAGGGGAACCTCACCCCACAACATCGATATATCTATAGACATCAGATGGTCCACATAAGCCCTCAACATATCAATTTGACCACTCATAGCAGATAACACATCTGAGCTACCCTTAGCCTTTTTTGAGGCCTCTAATCTAGCATTGAGGTTATCTAATCTTACACCATGCAACTCAATAGAGACCTTACACTAAGTCAAATGAACCCTAATGGAGATAAGGAAGCCTCAATTTCCCTATTAATCAATGATGGCATATTCCTCTCAACCCTCACAACCCTCACATCCGTAGATCGGGGAAGATTAGCAATTTGATAAATCATGGCCTGGGTCAAGAGGAACGAGAGATATGAGCAGGGGCAGGTGCATCAACAGCAGTAGAAGTGGAAGGTACAGAAGAAGGTTGGGGTATACTTGACTGCTCTATATAAGGGGCATATGGAGTGGCCTCAGAAGCAACTGTTGCAGGATCAACCACGGGTGTAGTGTATGGTGGTGGCGGATTCCTCTAAGCCATATCATCCTATCGATAGTTGGCCACAATCCTTCATATGTCAATGGAGGAAGACGGGGTGATCCACACATGAGTCGTTCTCCAAAAGGGAACTCCATCGTCGTCACACAACTGTGTGATCAAGATCAGAAAAGGTAGGGAGGTCTGCTCATGTTTAGGTCTTTATAAAATCTCCTCTATAATAATCACCCCATATTAATGTTCTCCCTGTCAATGATTGTACCAACCAACACCGCCTTGGAATGTCGAAGGATGGATTCATTCTGTGAAGTCTTGATATTACTGCTAATGAATCCATACCAGTACCGGGCCCTAACATTCAAATTATTTTTCTCTATTATCGGACCATCAGCCCTCCAAGGTAGAGAAATGTTGCATATCAGTGTTGCCAACCAACCTTTTAGAGCATTAATGTTATGGTGCATACGCATTGTAAATATGTCAGCCTGATTTGATGGAGTACCCAGGGCAGTGTTTATTATATCCGCGTGGCATTGCACCTTCTTACCACGCACCTCAACTTAATCCAAGGGCTTCCAACCCCTACCCTTTCTCTTCTTTGGTAAGTCCTGAGCATAGGCCGTGTAAAATTTCATACCCAAGATGGGAATATGGATTACAAGGCCTTGTGAACCCCTCAAACTTATGGAACTGAATTGGGTCCCAGATCGTTAGGTAGTCACTCAAAACACCATATGTGGAGAGTTGTCTCTCCTAAAAAAACATTACGTTCTCCAGCAACCTTGAGCCTGTTGAGGGCTTTTGAAGCGAATATCGGGAAAACTCTGGAAACTCGAGTCTAAGTAGAGGAGAGAGTTATTAATTTGGACATGATGTCCATTCTTTTTCTTGCAACCACCTTTATGGGTTTTTCACTCATACGCATAGAAAAGCGCGGAGTGGTTGGTTGTGAGAGAGAAGCATCAGATGAATCATTGATGGTTACCCCTCTTTTCATTTTCAATAGAGGAGGAGGAGGAGGAGGAGGAGGAGAGTATCTATTAGATTCAGTATTCAAAGTTACAACATGTTTACCCTTAGTTCTAGCCATAACCTGCAATGCACAATCATTCAAACATAGCATTGGTTAAGGTTAGTTGAAACCAAAATCTAACGAAAGCATAATTCAAAAATGTTCTGAGGCTTGCATAACGGGAAGGCGGTTCGCCTAACAGGTTAGGCGAGCTCAGATGAGCTCGCCAAAGTTGAGAGTACAAAATTTCAAATAACTCAGGCATAACATGAGGAGTAAACTCCAACTCAATGATTCATTGAGTTGGTTTCGACGGGCTAAGACAAGTTTGTTGAAAGTGAAGCTGCAAAATTAAAAAGAACAAGCATAAATGGCGATGTCCACTCCCACTTGGCGATTCGCCAAGTGTGTTAGGTAGACGAAGACAAGCCTGCCGAATGGACCAGTGCCAAGTCACATATTCAAACAAGGAAGGAGATCTAGGTCTTATTCGGTGATTTGCCTAACTGCCTTGGCGAGCTAAGACAAGCTCGCCGAACAGGCAATGTTTAGCCTAGTGCCTATTATTTTTTTTCTTTAATCACAATACGCAACAATACCTAGTTCCCAATCAACTTTACAATCTACCCATATACTTTTCTACCTATGGATACTCAGATTCCCCCCAAATATCACTAAGTATTGCTCAAATTTGATGATTTTCCCTTAAGAAAGTCGTCACTCCATCTGTCATTGGGAAAAATCATGCAATTGGGTGAACTTTGGACTAATCAGTCTTCACACATTCATAATTATATCAAGACCCAGCAAAATTCAAGACTCAATTTCAACAATTAACCAACACAACCAATTTTAGTGATTTTAGACACAAGTTCAAATATTTAATTCATGGGAAGAGTTCAATACAAACAATGGAGAACTACCAAATGGAATTAGCTAACAACAAGCATCAAATGGCCTTAAGCACATACATAAAAACACAATTTTAAGTGAAAATAACAAGATATAATTCAAACATCAACCTCAAGAAGAAATAAACACAAGAAAAAGAGGGAGATTAGTGTTGGATTGGAAATTACGTGAGACAATGCACTTAGTGTGAAATATGATATTGGAAGTTTAGGGAAGAAAAAGATCTCAAAGATAGCAAAGGTTTTTATTTTTGAAAATGAAAAGACTCTTGGCCTTTTTATATCAGGCACATTCAGAGATCTCGACTAAGGTCGCCAAGTGTTGTTCAGTGAATTATCGAGTGGAGTTGAATCTCATCAAAGAGGCTTGAACGGATGTCAAACCTGAAGGCTGATTCGAGGAACTCAATGGAGTCCACATAATATACTTCAGTAGATCGCCATTGGGAGCTCAGATAACCTAAATTGATAGTATACTTTTTCACATTTTCCAGCTTAGAAGGCAGACAAGAATGAGTCAACATAATGTCTTCACTAGATCACCCTTATGGTTTTGGCATCACCTATTGTGTCATTCACAACACTTTGACTTCCTTTAAACCTCCAATCACAACACACATTATTGAAAGCAATAAAATAAAAATAAAAACTTGGGTCACCTTCGAAGAAGCGCCTTATTTAACGTTGTGGCACAACATAGTTTTCAATTTCTCAGCATTCATTTTTGGGACAAGGGTCGGTATCACCAGACAATGTTCCCTTTTGCCTCGAATTGAGATGAGTTGATGTGAGGGCAAAAATATATTTTTTTAATCATTATTTGTCTCTCATTTAGTATTTTTATTTATCCTTTTTGAGCATGAATTTTATAAATTGTGCTTAATAGTGTATTTTATTGGTAGGAGTAAATTGGTGTAAAGATGAAGAAATCTAGAACTAAAAAAAATTAAAGATGGAAGATAGTAGAAGGAAATCAAGCAGGTAGCTTAATGGATTAAATTCAATTTAATAATATATAATACATAAAGTGTAGAATTGCGAATTAAAAATTGAAAATTAAAGACTCTTTCCATGTGTCACTCACAGAAGGCGCAATAACAATTGAAGTCGGTCACTGTTTCACACGGAACCCAATTCCTTTTGGTTTTGGGTTCCCGATTTGTTTAGGAATCAATTTATTTAGTGTTTTCTAGATAAATAAATAGCCCATAAGAATAATAATTGGAGAGGAATCAATCATATACAAAGTCGTCAATACTTTTTAGGGTTCTTTTCTTCTTTTTCTTCTTTTGTTAGACATTAGTAGCTAAAGACCTTTGTTTTGGGGTTGTAGCTACGAGTAATTGTTGAACATAGATTCTTTTGAATTAATGTTGGTTATCACTTAAATTAATTTTGTATTTGATAACGCTCAAATGTCCTCTTTAAAATCAATTAAAGGTAATATTCGTCGTAGTCAAGAAAAATACCCAACGAAGAGTCGGGGTTGAATCCCACAGGGAATGGTATATCATAGAGAATTCGTATCAAGAAATTTGGATTGTAAAATCACTCACTTGTAATAGTAAGAACAAGTGGATGGATGATTCCACCAATTTAATAAAAATATTTGGTTAACCTTTATTACAATTAAACTATAATTATACGGAAATCTCAGGAATTAACAAGCAATCTAGGGGTGCGGGAATTAGAAATCAATTCCATATAGGGATAATTGTAATAGTAAGAACAAGTGGATGGATGATTCCACCAATTTAATAAAAAGATTTGGTTAACCTTTATTACAATTAAACTAGAATTATACGGAAATCTCAAGAATTAACAAGCAATCTAGGGGTGCGGGGATTAGAAATCAATTCCATATAGGGGTAATTGTGCTGCTCTATAGTGATGAATATTCATGAATAGGATAAGTCATCTTCAATGACGTAAATCTTCCTTCGATTTCATAGCATCCTTGTATAGAATCTCCTTTCGGTCTCATATGTCAATCTAAACAAACCAAAACCTTACTCTATTCTCTCTTTCAATGCAGAAATACGGAAAATAGATCTGACCCATAACCTCTATTTCAAGCAAGTTACAGATATAAAACCTAAATTTCTAGTATTGGACTAATTACCCACTTCATTAATCAATCTCTTTCGAGCATCGACCGGAGATCAGAAGTAGAAAGTAAGTTTGCAACCTTAACTCGTCAATTAACCCATGCTAATTAGCTCAAATTAATGTATGAACAACAATAAAATAGAGCATAGCACAATACCCACTACATTAAATCAACACCCAACCCCATAATTGCACCCCTAGATCTTGGGTTTTAGCCACCCTTCACAAAAGGTAAAGAGATTATACCTTTCATGAAAGCAGCCATGGATAACATGAAATCAATCAATTACAAGTAAACTCACTTTGGATTCAACCTCATTTTGTCAAATTGCATTTGCCATGGTCTTGCAGTTGCTTTATTCTATGGTTTTGGTCTTCTAAGATGAATCTTGTCCTTACATGGACGTTTCGTTTAGTTAGGTGAGAGTTGGAGTTAAAAATCGATTTAGAGGAGTGTTTGGAGTTTTAAAGTGAATTTGAGGATTTTCCTCTTAATCTGAGTTCTATGTTAGCGTTATTCAATCTGAGAGGGTGTTTGACAGTCTAACAGAGCATGTGGACTCGGTATCCTCATCTTTTTGTGCCTTCAGACTGTTTTCATCCTTCCACCTTTGCAGAAGAAAGTCCTTTTAGTAGTGGATGTTGTAATGACCCTCCAGGCTATTTTCTTTGTTTTCTGATCTTTTCTGCATTTAGAATTTTCTTGTAGTGACCCCAAGTCATTTATGCCTTTTTGGGACTGACAGTTTAGTCACCAGGTCGTTCGTTTGGATTTTGTGCTAGTTTTCATATTTTGGAGCCTTTAAAACTTCAGTCAAAAGTTCAGGAAGACAGCCTCAGAATGTAATTTTGACGGTTTCATTACCTCCAAAAGGCAATTTTATATTAGTATCATGGTTGGTTCGGGCCTCAAGACTTCTAGTGCGAGTTTGTGCCGCTAGGCATTTTAACTTTGAAGCTTAAGCCACAGGTTGACTTTGGTCAACATTCTTTGTAAATATGCTCAGTTGAGAATTCTATCAACGCGCTTAGCTCTAAGATCTCGAGTTTGGTCTAGAATGACTGTTCGTGCGATTTCCTAGGCTTCTGGTCTCACTTTGAGCCTTCTTGTGGTTTTTAACTTAAAATCGAACTTCGGTGTGGGACCCACTTTTTCATTAAAACAACCTCAAATGGAAGTTTTGATGGTTCCATTGAGTCCGGAATGATGAATTTGATGGGGTAGCAAATTTCTTTCGCGTGCAATGGATTCCGAACGAATCACGGGCACCCCGCTAGAGAATTCAGAGATTGAGCAAATCAACAGAAGGTCTGATATCTGGTGTAGGCTTTTAGCGACATGGATTCAGGCCTTGAGCAACTAGTAATAACTTTAGCGACCATAATATATGCTATTTAAATAGCGAAATTTTAGCTTCAGTCCCCAACATCAAAATGCAATTTCTTGATCTTAGGAGCTCTGATTTAGGCGATTCTATCACGACCCAGGGGTACCCCTAGATGTAATACGACACATGGAATCCCGAAAGGCTCCAAGTAAGTCTCCTCACATATCATCATCACATAAGTAAAGAATAATAGAGAATAGAAACACATTTTTAAGTCCTTAAGAAAATTTTCATCAAAGTAAGCCTGAAGTCTGGACATAGTCTCATTTAACCATCTACTACAATTGAGGTCTCAAAACCGGGTCACAACCCTTATAATAGAAATTCGAAATGAAATACAAAGAAATGAAGGAAACAACAAAATGTCATTTGTCCTCGGATCCATGAGGACATACCACAAGCTTTGGAGAATAGTTAAATCCCAAGCTTGAACAAGAGTGAAGGATCACCTCAAACGCCGGAACCTAAACTTTGTGGAAAAAGGTACAAAATATGGGTTAGCACAAAAATGTACTAAGTATGGAAGACATGCATAAAAATCATTAAATCATGCAAAAAGGGACAATTTAGTTGAAACCATGCTCTTTGTCAACTTTAAGAATCATCATGCACAATAATGTAAATACATAAGACAATCAAACCTTAAGCAACCCTAAGCCATACTTGTGCAATGCATAGACAAGATCCCATAATCCTATCTAATACTAAGTATCACTTTTAGGCCACACATTCATGCATATCATATCTTGAAACTCAACCATAGTCAATACTCATAGACAAAGGAAACATTCATGTTCATAGCTTGTAGCAAGTAAAGTCACTCTTAGCAACCATTCAAATCATACATGCATAACTTCATATATCTTCATAGCATAAGGAAATACCACACCATAACCCCTTTCCAAAGCCTAGTTGTGCAATGCATAAGTGAAGTCCCACACCCCCACTCACACTAAGTATAACTCCTTGAGAAGTCATAGATATAGTTCATGTTCATGTTCATGTTCTTGTCATATTCATATTCTTGTCATGTATGGAAATATAGCCTTAACCGACATAGACCATGTGAGCTATATGGAATCCAGTGTCATGCCCCCACACCGAAAAGATGTGTCCCACTTACCTAAGGTAGAACTACATGTATTAGCTTTTAGGTGGATCCACTAGCTAAAGGCCTATGTGGGCACATAGTTATGGGATGGGGATATTTCTTCTAGAAACCCTAACTACTAACGTGGAGGTTTCCATCTCATATTCCTATCCACTTGGTGCTAAGAACAATTCCCTTTGAATTCATGTTAAGTCTTTACTTAGGTTCATGTTCATGAGAGAATGCCTTAGCACTCAAACCTACATGGTATCATGATAGCTCATAGATTAATTATGTGAGAATGACCATTCAATCTTAGAATCGTTAATATGTGAGTAAACCTTTCACATCATGTTCATAGTGTTTCATGAGAATAGCCTTTCAATCAACACAATAACATTATTATAATTATAGACATTTCATGCATAGTCATGTGTAAGGGTATATGTGAGAAAAACCTTTCAACAATACCACAATTGCCTCACAAACATAGAAACCTTGCCTTTTAATTTATTTACAAAGCACATGCATAATTCTCATATTCATGTATAGGTTCTTCATTCATAGCCTTTCAAGAACCCTAGATCACAATTCATGATTCACATCTTGCATCACTATTCTATACATGGATATTCACATATTTCAATTAGATTAACTACTAAATGCATAATTTGATCACAATCCACCCACATCAATCATCACCCACACTTTGAGATCCAATTTGACAAAATAGGGGAACTCATGGATTCATAGCTAATTCGTTATAAAATTAGTAGTAATTCATCAAATTGATCATAATATAAGACAATAAACACATTGAAATCGTTTTGAAAGTGAATCCATGCCATAGATTGAAAGCCCTAGGTTTTGGAGAATTTCAACTTTGAGAAATAAAGTTTGAAGGGCTCTATGGAAGGAAACTATCCATAAATCAAGACTACCATACCTTGATTGGATATCCTTCACGAAATTGGAGAGGAAACATGAGT
The DNA here is from genome assembly GCA_029582545.1 of Solanum lignicaule. NCBI lineage: Eukaryota > Viridiplantae > Streptophyta > Magnoliopsida > Solanales > Solanaceae > Solanum > Solanum lignicaule. The sequence continues at coordinate 10,976 of JAJOOF010015201.1, forward strand.
TCTTGAGCCTTAGTCTTCTAGTTCTTCTTCTTCTTCAATGGTGGTTTCTAGTGAGAGAAATATTAGAGGGGAGAGTATTTGGGAATTTGATTTGGGTCTTGTGAGAATGAGTTAGTTTGTTTAATTAAGGGGTCCAATTAAGTATTTACAGGTGTCTTAATTAATATTAAACAACCTTACTTAGTTAGTTAATTAACCCTAAGCCCTTCCCTAAACCGCAACTTAAAAACTAAGGATCCAAAACTGTGGTGACTCACGAAACCCCCACCCACGGACTGTGGGTGGGTTCACGCTCCGTTCTGCACAAACGTAGATGGGACAGAGAGTTTTGGAGAAAAATGGGGAGGTCCAGCCTCGACCCATGACCTCCACCTATGGGGTGTGGGTCCACCCACGGTTCATGGGTGCCCATCCGTAGGTCCTTGTTGTTTCTTTGACAGCTTTTTGGGCCTTCTCTTAGGTCCTCCTCAAGGACCCATGGTGGGTCCTTTGGGGTCGTCCCTTGACGTTTAAATCCAAAAACACTTGTACCACTTAGCGGAGGTTAGTTTACGACTATATTCGTTACATTAAACCCTAATAAGCTACTAATTTTACGTTAGGCTCTAGTTTAGTCTTACTAGTTTCACCGGGTGTTACATTATCTCCTCCTTGGGAACATTTGTCCTCGAATGACGATCTAGACACCAAACTAATTTAGAAACTCAAGACTAACAGCCCATCATGCATGAAACATCAAAACATGCAAAATTTTAAAATGCACTATTCATAAGAAGGAAACTTCAACTCCATCTCAAGACATAATCAATGTAATACAATGGAGTAGGAACTACTTCTATCAACCAAATATGCATGTAACTCATCAATTCACATAAACAAAGAAGGTACTACCTTCTCCAACTCAAAGCACGCTAATCACAACAATATAGAGCCAATATGCCATTTGATCTAAAGCACAACAAAGCATGTTCATCAAACCACCTCATGAAATCAAATATGCCATCATCATACTAAAATGCGCAATCAACATGAGGTACATATAAATCATAAAAATTAATTTTTATACTAAACATGAATTTCATCAAGAACATGCATAAAATAAGGAAATCATAGAGAAACACATACAAGACACATGATTCCCAAAACACTAAAACTCAAGAGGGGTTACTTACGTCAAGCTTGAATAGGAGTAGAAGGAAAAAAATAAGGATATCGGGACTTCATATCGGCCCCGGCCTCCCATGTAGCACCCTCAACTAAATGATTCTTCCATAACACCTTAACGGAAGCTACTTCGTTATTTCTCAATTTCTTGACTTGCCAGTCAAGGATCTCTACCGGAACCTCCTCATAGGAAAGGTTTTCATCAACACCTAACCCTTCTAAAGGAATAATGGATACCGGATCACCAATACACTTCTTGAGCATAGAAACATGAAATACCGGGTGAACCGGGACCAACTCATTTGGCAAGTCTAATTCATAGGCAACTTTCCCAATACGCTTCAAAATTTGAGAGGGGGCACAAACCGGGGACTAAGTTTCCCCTTTTTTCCAAACCTCATCACACCCTTCATGGGTGAGATTTTCAAATAGACCCAATCACCAACTTAAAATTCTAGATCCCTTCTTCTAACATCGGCATAAGACTTTTGCCGGCTTTGGGCCGTCTTCAACCTCTCTCTAATGAGTCAGACTTTCTCAATGGCCTCATAAACTAGTTTGGGACCAATTAGAGCAATTTAACCTACTTCAAACCAACCAGTCGAAGATCTACACCTCCTACCATATAGTGCTTCAAATGAAGCCATGGCAATACTTGAGTGGTAGCTATTGTTGTAGGTAAACTCTATCAACGGTAGATGGTCATCCCAATTACCGTTAAAATCTTTGACACACGCCCTCAACATATCCTCTACGGTTTGGATGGTGCGCTCCGCTTGACGATCCGTTTGAGGTTGAAAGGTTGTACTAAGCTTGACCTTAGTACCAATCCCTTTTCGGAATGCCTTCCAAAAGTGTGAAGTAAATTGAGTACCCCGATCCGAAATAATGGATAAGGGAACCCCATGCAACTTCACTATCTCATTGATATACAATTTGGCATAGTCTTCCGCCGAAAAGGAAACCTTAACGGGAATAAAGTGGCCTGATTGTGTCATTCTATCGACAATTACCCAAATAGAATCATGTTTCCTTCGTGTACGAGGTAACCCCACAATAAAGTCCATGTTAACATCCTCCCACTTCCAAGTGGGAATATCTATGTTTTGGGACAAGCCTCCCGGCCTTTGATGCTCGGCCTTAACTTGTTGACAATTTGGACACATGGTTACAAAACCCACTATATCCTTCTTCATACCATTCCACCAATAGACTTCCCGTAGATCACGGTACATCTTGGTGGCTCCCGAATGAATAGAATACCACAAACCATGATCTTCTTCTAGAATTTTCTCTCTCAAGACATCAACATCCGGAACACATAACCGACCTTGGTACCTAAGCACCCCATCTCCCCCTTGGGAGAAAGCCTCAACGGACTTGTTGAGTACCAATTCTTTCAACTCCATTAATACCAGATCAAGGTCTTTCTTGGACTTAACATCCATCACAAAGGATGATTCGGTACCATTGTTGGCCATGACACCACCCTTGGTGGAATCCACTAGTTGGACACCTAATTGGGCCAACCTATGTACATCACAAACTAACTCTTTCTTCTCATCCTCTACATGGGCCACACTACCCATGGACAATCGACTTAGAGAATCCGCAACTACATTAGCCTTGTCGGGGTGGTAAAGGAAACTAATGTCATAATCCTTTAAAAGTTCTAACCACCTTCTTTGTAAGAGATTCAAGTCTTTTTTAGTAAAAAATATTGAAGACTCTTGTGATCGGTGAACACATCAACATGCACCCCATATAGATAGTGTCTCCATACTTTCAAAGAAAAAACCACCGTTGCTAATTTGAGATCATGGGTTGGATAATTCTTCTCATGAAGCTTAAGTTGCCTTGAAGCATAGGCAATCACTTTACCATGTTGCATGAGTACATATCCCAAACCCACTCTAGAGGCGTCATAATAAACAACAAATCCATCGGTACCCTCCGGTAAGGTCAACACCGGAGCGGAAGTAAGTCTATCTTTCAACTCTTGGAAGCTTTTCTCACAAGCCTCCGACCACACAAACTTAGCTTTCTTCTGAGTCAAAGCCGTCAACGGAGAAGCAATGAAGGAAAAACCCTCAATAAACCTCCTATAGTAACTGGCCAAACCCAAAAAGCTTCTAATATTGGTAGGAGTTAGAGGTCTAGGCCAAGCCTTGACCGCATCTGTCTTCTTAGGATCTACCTCAACACCCTTACTCGAGACAATATGACCAAGGAAGGCTACAGACCTTGGCCAAAACTCACACTTACTAAACTTCGCATATAAATGGTGGTCTTTAAGGACTTGCAATACAATCCTCAAATGGTTCATGTGTTCATTTTCACTCCTTGAATAGATCAAAATATCACCGATGAATACGATTACAAACATTTCAAGGTAGTGTCTAAACACTTTATTCATTAGGTCCATAAATGCCGCCGGGGCATTTGTTAGTCCAAAGGACATTACTAGGAACTCATAGTGACCATATCTTGTTCGGAAGGCTGTTTTGGGAATGTCAACCCCTCTCACCCTTAATTGATGGTAAACGAAGATCTATTTTGGAGAAGTAGTTAACCCCTTGAAGTTGATCAAACAAATCGTCACTCCTAGGAAGGGGATACTTATTATTTATGGTCACCTTATTCAATTGGCGATAATCAATACACATTCTAAGAGACCCATCCTTCTTTCTAACAAACAATACCGGAGCACCCTAAGGAGAGATACTTGGTAGAATAAAACCCTTGTCTAGCAAATCCTTGAGTTGCTCCTTCAACTCCTTCAACTCGGCCGGAGCCATTCTATAAGGAGGAATGGAGATAGGTTGTGTATCCGGCAACAGATCAATGCCAAAATCTATTTCCCGTTTGGGAGGAATGCCGGGCATGTCATCGGAAAAGACATCCGAAAATTCATTTTCCATGGGAACCGACTCTAGAAAAGGGGTTTCAGACTCAATATCCATAACCCTAACAATGTGGTAAATACACCCCTTGGAGATCATTTTCCTAGCTTTTAGACAAGAAACAAATTGACCTCTAGGGATAGAATTTCCCCCTTTCCACTCTAAAATGTACTCATTTGGAAATTGGAATTTTACTACCTAAGTCCTACAATCAATAGAGGCATAACATGCATGCAACCAATCCATACCCAAAATCACATCAAAATATAACATGTCTAACTTCACTAAATCCACCAAGGTAACTTTACGAGACAACGAAATAGGACAACCCCTATAGACTCTTTTTTCCACTACCGAGTCACCAACCGGGGTAGACACCGAAAAAGGTTCTTCTAACACATCGGGGAGTATTTCAAACTTCATATCCACAAAAGGTGTAACAATGACAAAGTGGCACCGGGGTATAACAATGCTTATACATCAATGGAAAAGACTTGTAATATGCCGGTCACAACATCCGGGGAGCTCTCTTGGTCACTTCGGGTTTGAAGAGCATAGAAGCAGTTTTTCTTGGGAGGATCAGAATTTGAGCCACTAGGAGGGACTTGCTTGCCCTCTCTCCCTTGAGCCCTTAGCATGGGACAATCTCTCATCATATGACTGCTCTTCCCACAATTATAGCAACCATCTGTGCCAACTAGGTACTTACCGTCATGTTTCTTGCCACACTTCGAACAAGTAGGCCTCACCATAGAAGATCCACCACTATTTACTCCTTGAGGCTTGGGGTTAGACACCCTATCTTTGTTGCCCCTTAGGGCACTTGAGGAGCCTTGGTTGGAGAACCTTTTCTTGAACTTTGGTCTACCTTGACCCTCAAATTTACCCTTGGAAGAATTCACATCATCGGACCTTTGCCCTTTTTACTTCCCTGTTCCCTTACTTGAGCTTTTGTTCCTCAATTTGTTCCGCCTGAACCATAAGACGTGAAATATTCATACTTGGGATGATCATTGCCGAACGACATTCATTGACTACCAAGTCGGATACCCCCATAACAAATTTTTTCATCTTGGCCCTATAGTCTGCCACTAAGGTTGGAGCATACTTAGACAATTGGATGAACTTAAGGCCATACTCTTTCACACTAATACGTCCTTGGTGAAAGTTGATGAATTCTTGCATCTTTCATTCCCTCAACTCTAGGGGGAAGAACTTATCAAGAAAGACCGACTTGAACAATTCCCAATATATCGGGCCCGCTCATACGGGTCTCTCACCCTTCCATTGCTCATACCATACTTGAGCCACATCCTTCAATTGATAGGGGGCTAATTCCGCCTTCTCTTGTGGAGACACTCCCATAGTATCAAGCACCTTATAGATCTCATCAATAAACCCTTGTGGGTCTTTCTCCACTTTGGAACCAAAGAACATAGGAGGGTTCATTCTTGTGTAATCCCTTATCCTTAAAGCGGTTGTACTCACATTGGGGTTCACATGAGTCCTCATATCCCTATTGACTTGGGCCGTCACGGCTTGGGTCAATACTTGGAGAGCCGACCTTATTTCCACATTTTTCATAGCCCCCACATCAACAGGAGCTTGAGGGACTTGAGCATCTTGAGGACCTTGGGGAGGAACTCCCTCATTCACTTTCTCCTCTTCCATCCTTCTTGCGTTCGCCCTTCTTGTATTCATATCCTATTGACAGAAGAGAAGGGTTAGGAAAAGAACTTCATAGAGTTAAAACTCTAAGGCACAACTAAAGAGTAATGAAAAAGTGAGTTTTCTTAAACATCTTATAGCCTCTCATTCATAAATGTGGCGCGCTTCACACTCATGAACAATACTTTTCTAGACGTGGTTTGTGAGACATCATCCTAGAATCATTCTAAACCTTGTGCTCTGATTACCAAGTTTGTCACGACCCAAGGGTACCCCCTAGATGTAATATGACACATGGAACCCCGAAAGGCTCCAAGTAAGCCTCTTAGCATATCATCATCACATAAGTAAAGAATAATAGAGAATAGAAACACATTTTTAAGTCCTTAAGAAAATTTTCATTAAAGTAAAGCGGAAGTCTAGACATAGTCTCATTTAACCATCTACTACAATCGAGGTCTCAAAACAAGGTCACAACCCTTACAATAGAAATCTGAAATGAAATACAAAGAAATGAAGGAAACAACAAATTGTCATTTGTCCTCAGATCCATGAGGACATACCATAAGCTTTGGAGAATAGTCAAATCCCAAGCTTGAACAAGAGTGAAGGATCACCTCAAACGCCGGAACCTACACTTTGTGGAAAAACGTACAAAATATGGGTTAGCAAAAAAATGTACCAAGTATGAAAACCATGCTTAAAAATCCTCAAAACATGAAAAAAGGAATAATTTAGTTGAAACCATGCTCTTTGTCAACTTTAAGAATCATCATGCACAATAATGTAAATACATAAGACAACCATACCATAATCAACCCTAAGCCATACTTGTTCAATGCATAGACAAGATCCCATAATCCTATCTAATACTAAGTATCACTCTTAGGCCACACATTCATGCATATCATATCTTGAAACTCAACCATAGTCAATACTCATAGACAAGGGAAACATTCATGTTCATAGCTTGTAGCAAGTAAAGTCACTCTTAGCAACCATTCAAATCATACATGCCTAACTTCATATATCTTCATAGCATAAGGAAATACCACACCATAACCCCTTTCCAAAGCCTACTTGTGCAATGCAAAATTGAAGTCCCATACCCCCATTCACACTAAGTAGAACTCCTTGTGAAGTAATAGGTATAGTTCATGTTCATGTTCTTGTCATATTCATATTCTTGTCATGTATGGAAATATAGCCTTAACCGACATAGACCATGTGAGCTACATGGAATCCAGTGTCATGCCCCCACACCGAAAAGAGGTGTACTACTTGCCTAAGGTAGAACTACATGTATTAGCTTTTAGGTGGATCCACTATCTAAAGACCTATGTGGGAACATAGTTATGGGATAGAGAGATTGCTTCTAGAAACCCTAATTACTAACGTGGAGGTTTCCATCTCATATTCCTATCCACTCGGTGCTAAGCATAATTCCCTTTGAATTCAAAGTCTTTACTTAGGTTCATGTTCATGAGAGAATGCCTTAGCTCTCAAACCTACATGGTATCATGATAGCTCATAGATTCATTAGGTGAGAATGACCTTTCAACCTTAGAATCGTTAATATGTGAGTAAACCTTTCACATCATGTTCATAGCCTTTCAATCAACACAATAACATTATCATAATTATAGACATTTCATGCATAGTCATGTGTAAGGGTATATGTGAGAAAAACCTTTCAACAATACCACAATTGCTTCATAAACATAGAAACCATGTTTTTCTATTTATTCACAAAGCACATGCATAATTCTCATAGTCATGTATAAGTTATTCAGTCATAGCCCTTAAAGAACCCTAGATCACAATTCATGATTCACATCTTGAATCACTATTCTATACATGGATATTCACATATTTCAATTAGATTAACTACTCCATGCATAATTTGATCACAATCCACCCACATCAATCATCACCCACACTTTGAGATCCAATTTGACAAAATAGGGGAATTCATGGATTCATAGGTAATTCATCAAAAAAACAGTAGTAATTCATCAAATTGATCATAATATAAGACAGTAAACATATTGAAATCGTTTTGAAAGTGAATTCATGCCATAGATTGAAAACCCTAGGTTTTGGAGAATTTCAATGGTGTGGAGATCCTTGATTGGAGACTACCATGCCTTGATTGGAGATCCTTCACGAAATTGGAGAGGAAAGATGAGTTCTTGAGCCTTTGTCTTCTAGTTCTTCTTCTTCTTCAATGGTGGTTTCTAGTGAGAGAAATATTGGAGAGGAGAGTATTTGGGAATTTGATTTGGGTCTTGTGAATGAGTTAGTTTGTTTAGTTTGGGTCTTGATTTGGGTATCCATAAATCAAGACTACCATGCCTTGATTGGAGATCCTTCACGAAATTGGAGAGGAAAGATGAGTTCTTGAGCCTTTGTCTTCTAGTTCTTCTTCTTCTTCTTCAATGGTGGTTTCTAGTGAGAGAAATATTGGAAAAGAGAGTATTTGGGAATTTGATTTGGGTCTTGTGAATGAGTTAGTTTTTTTAGTTTAGGGGTCCAATTAAGTATTTATTTGTGTCTTAATTAATATTAAACGACCTTAATTAGTTAGTTAATTAACCCTAAGCCCTTTCCCTATACCCCAACTTCAAAACTAAGGACCTAAAATTGTGGTGAATCACGAAACCCCCACCCACGGATCGTGGGTGGGTTCACGCTCCATTCTGCACAAATGTAGATGGGACAGAGAGCTTTGGAGAAATATGGGGAGGTCCAGCCTCGACCCACGACCCCTACCTACGGGGCGTGGGTCCACCTATGGTTCGTGGGTGCCCATCCGTAGGTCCTTGTTGTTTCTTTGAAAGCTTTTTGGGCCTTCTTTTGGGTCCTCCTCAAGGACTCATGGTGAGTCCTTCGGGGTCATCCCTTGACGTTTAAATCCAAAAACACTTATAATACTTAGCGGAGGTTAGTTTACGACTATATTCATTACATTAAACCCAAATAGGCTACTACTTTTAGGTTAGGCTGTAGTTTAGTCTTACTAGTTTCACCGGGTGTTACATATTCAAAGTGTTGGGGGTCCGTTTTGATTGTGGCTACACATTAGAATGTTCATAAATTGTTGTGGGCTCTCCGTTTTAGGTATATTCCACCCCGAAGTGGCTGCCAACTCTCTTTTGTTTTTTTCAATTGGTGTTTTATTTGCATGTGGTTGTTTGGGCTGTTCCAGACATGGAATTGAGCCCCGTTTTGGGGCACAAGCTCAGCAAGGCATTTAGGATCTTTCGATGGAGTCAATTTTGGGATTCTTGGTGCGGGTTCCACATTCCTGTTTTGATCTGATTTTTGGGTCCATTTTCAATTATTGTGAATTTAGTGTCTAAATGTTCATAATGACGATGGATCAATAATTTTATAGTTTGGTAGTGTTTAGAGGTGTTTCGGGAGAAGATAGCTACTAAGTAGTGGATTTGGAGCACTCGTGGTTGGCTTTAAGGTAGGCTTCGATCTACTTTCTTGATTGAGCTTCTTTATAAGGCCTAGTATAGATTTCATATACTTTTGGATTATCAATTCTGGGTATTTATATTTCCCCTTATTATTTCATCTTTTTTTTATTCCGTAGGAGTCTTGAGCATAGTGTGGGTGTTGGGATCCTTAGTTTAGGCTTGTAGCTTCACTTGTGCTATAGATGATCTTGTTTACCCTTGTTAGGCTTGATTCTTGGTGAACTTAGGCTAGGCTAGACATTTGGTGCTTTAGATTGTGTTTTACGACCTCATAGTTGCAATTTGCACCCTAGAGGGCTAGTATTAGGTTGTTCTCCTTGCATTGGTGTTTGTGACCTTGGTGGATCGGTGTCACTGCAAATTGGTCCTAACTTTGCTAAGTCAAGGAATGCAGTGGTATGATTGTGATAGGGTGTCGTCCCTTTAGTTGGTTTCTGTCACGACCCTAGCATACACCCCGGACGCGACACGGCGTACAAGGCTTTGAAGAGCCTCATACTAGCCTCATAACATTCATAACATTAGACATAATAAAATGGTATGGAAGTTAAAAACATTTATTCATACAATCGAAGTCTTTATTTAAAAACAGCGGAAGCCTAACTTTGTCTCACATGGCCATCTAATACAACTTTGAATCAAAATTAAGGTCACAACCCTTCAACATAGTCCGAAATGTAAAATGACATGAAAGAAACTACTAAAGACTCTCATATGTCCTCGAATCTTGAGGACTCACCACAAGCTTAGAGAATAGTCAATCCAAGCTTTACTCCTAAGAAATCATCTTAAGGTCCGGAACCTACACTTTGTAAAAATGTAGAAGAAATATGGGTTAGCAAAAAAATGCACTAAGTATGATAGCCATGTAAAAACCATGCTAAAAGGACATTTTGGTTGAAAACCATGCATTTAACAAGTTTGAGAATCATCATGTACTTTTAGTATAAAGACATAATTCACAACCATATTCATCATGTAAGTCATTATAATACGTTGGAACCATCATCTTGGGTAACCCTAAGTTATACTTGTGCAATGCTTGAATGGCATCCCATAATACCACACATACTAAGTACCACTTTGAGGCCACCATAACATACTTACCATTCTTCATTCTCATTTTTAGTCAATACTCATTAGACAAGGAACATTCACATTCAATAAGTCATGACAAGGAAAGCAACTTATAATAACAATCCAAGTTAAACATTCATCATTACATTTAGCCTTTAAGTCAACATTCTCATTAGCATCATTATAAGCACATTAATTTCATTAGACATTATGACATTGAAGAACACACCATAGCCACTCTCAAAGCCTACTTGTGCACTGCATGAATGGCATCCCATACTACCACCCACACTTCATAGAACCTCTTGAGAAGCCATAGTTCATTATCATTCATTTTGGGGGTAAGCCTTAACTGACATAGACCATGTGAGAAAATCATGGAATCCCAATGTTACCCACACCGAATAAGGGATTCCTACTTTCCTAAGGTACGACTATTAATTTAGCTTAAGTGGATCCACTAGCAAATAACCTATGTGGGCACATAGTTATGTGATAAGGAGATTGTTACTAGATACCCCGCCTCAACTCACGGATGAGCATCCATATCAAGAGATTACTACTAGATACTCCGCCTCAACTCATGGATGAGTATCCATCTCATCAATATCCACTCAGTGCTTAGCATGAATCCCCATGGAATACTTAACATTAATTACTTTAATTCATTTAAAATGGGATATAGAGATTGTTACTAGATACCCCGCCTCAAATCACCAATGAGCATCCATCTCAATTTCCAACATTCATTCATTAGATAGATCATAGATTCAAAGGTGAGAATAGCCTTTCAACTAAGAATCCCCATATTGTGATAAAGGCCTTTCACAACATGTCATTATCATTCATTAGTATACAATTGAGAATAGTCTTTCAATCAACACATCATCATTAACATAATCATAAAGAACTTCATTCATGAGTGTGTGTGTGTATGTGAGAATAGCCTTTCAACAACCACACCATTACATTATAGTCAAGATCACATTACTTTCAATCTATTCACAAAGCATGTACATAAGCATCATGATTATACATAAATCTTCATAATTTCCCCTTAAAGGACCATGAATCATAATTCACCAACACACCTAGAACTACTTACATTAGATAAGTAGAATATCATGATTCAATAAACTCAATCAATATAGACATAATCTATTCACATGCTTCTATAATCAATCAACCCACATCATGAAGTCACAATTTAGTAATATAGGAAATTCATGGGTTCTTGAGGGAATTTCCATCATAATCAACAATTAAACATCAATTCAATCATAATCCTTCATAATTAAACTATTGAAAACATTTTAGGAAGGAACCCATGACTTAGAGTGAAACCCTAGCATTTTGGGGAACTTAAAAGTTGTGAAATCTAGTTTTGAAAGGACTCTATGGGTGAAAGCTACCCATAGATGAAAAGCTACCATTCCTTAATGGAGTTTTCCCCTTAATTTGAGAAGAAATACCCTGGTTCTTCAAGCCCTAGCCTCCACTTCTTCTTCTTCTTCTTCTTCTTTGGGAACTTCTAGAGAGAAATATTTTGAGGGAGATGAACTTTTGGTTTGATTTGGGTTTTTGGGAATAATGAAGTAAATGAGGTGTTTAATGACTTAAAATCATTTATATATGTGAAATAAAACAATATAAATCGACCCCATTAATTAACTAACTAATTAGGAATTTACCAAAGAGACCCTCCCTAGGCAGCCTACTCCTAGGTACCACGAGTCGTGGTCCTGCCCGTGGTCCTTGGGTAGTGGCTAAGCTTTTGTGTCTTGGCCTCCAAAATTTGAAGGCATGACCACGAGACGTCCCACGATCCATGCTCAAGACCACTGGTGGTGGTGATGGTCGTGGTTCCTAGGCAGTAGCTAGGCCTCAAGGCCTTGCCTCCCACAAACCAAAGGATACTTTACGAGACTCCTCACGAACCGTGGTCAAGATCATTAGTCTTGAACCTTGGGCAGTGCTTGGCCAAGGTTGGGGCAGCCTTAGCCTTTGGCTTAGGATTTGCCCCTTTTGCCTTGGCACTTGCCCTTGCAACCCTCCATTGAACCCTAGATGGTCTATTAAACTACGGGGTCTAACACGTACCTTGACGTTTAACCCCTAAACCCCTCATTCTAAGTACGGGAAGTATTATCTATGACTCTAACCCCTCAACATTAAACTCCAGAACCCTAGCTTAAGGCTCTAGTTTAGCCTACTAATTTCTGAGGTGTTACATTATCTCCCCCTTAGGAATATTCGTCCTAGAATGACGATCTAGACACCTTACGGAATTAAAGACTCAAGACGAGCAGCCCATCATGCATGACACATCAAAATAATGCACAAGTCATAGGAGGAAACATCAACTCCATCTCAACATATATTCTAAGCAACACAAGGAAGTAGGAACTACATCAACTACCCATTATGCATGAAAAACTTTAACATTTCACAATTTCATTGGAGGAACTACCTTCTCCAACTCAAAGCGTGCTCATCATAACATCATTAAGAAAATTATGCAATTACTCTCAAAAGCACATTTAAGCATGTTCAACAATTCATCTCATGAAGCATATAGGCAACTCATACTAAATGCACGTCAACATGAGGAACACATAAATCATGACAACCCATTAAACATGAATTTATCAAGAACATGCATAACATAAAGGAGATCATGGAAACACATAAATCACACATGACTCCAAAACATGAAACAAGCCACAAGGAACTCTTTGTATCAAGCTTGAATAGAAATAGAAGAAAGAGATAAAGATATCGAAACTCTCAGCAACCTTACTTCCCAAGCATACCATTTCCTCCTTGGGAGTAAACCCATACTAAGGTTAACATGAAAATCTAGCAAATATGAAACGACCCCAAAAATGCCCGAAAATGTGCTTCGGAAACACCTAAAATTGTAATTTCCATATATCTCAAAATCCGTGCATCATTTCGGAAATTCGACTTCATATTCTTATTCAGGGGGTCAAATTGAGTGGGAAATGAGTCTAA
>JAJOOF010015202.1:0-10043 GCA_029582545.1 Solanum lignicaule
AGAAATCACGGAAAGGAAGAGAAAAAAGAAGAAAAATGTGAATATATTTTTTATACCCTGATAAAACCAGGATAGCATGTAAATGGGACTGTTAGACAAGTTCATGTATTTATATAGTAGCTAAGTTTTTAGATTTAAATTTAAAATATAGTATATGAACATACTAAAGATTAAATTTTCCAGGAAATAAAGTTAAATACTTATTATTAAATGTATAAAGGAAAATTATGTTTCAAATTTGTTACTCATGCACGTCAAAAAATCAATTTTATCATTCGCATGTTATGAATAAATTATTTAAAAAACTTATTATCGCGCGAAGCGCGACTCAATTCACTAGTTATTAATAATATATAACTTTCCGTTGGTGTTTTTTACAATTTTATTTGACAAATTTTTACATAATTATCTATAAAATTATTTGTTTTGAAGATAATTTTTTTAAAAAATATTCAAACTGAAAAGTCGAGAATTATCTTGATGATAACATGTGGCACTATTTTGCAAAGTACGGATTCATAATATTTTAAATTTATTCTTTTAAAAAAAGATAATTCAAAAACATATACGTTGATTTCTCTCACACACGCAGATATAGGTAAATGGGTGAGAAATTTTAGGGATAATTTAGGTTAATTTATTTTTCTCGATAATTATCTTTTTCTTTTTTGAATTTTACATATGTATTTTAACTATCCATTTATTAACGTTTTCTTCTTCTTTCTTTTTTTGTCATGACATTTTTAAATGAATTTTTAATTATAAATTATTATTTTTTGTTTCAGTCTTGTTCTAAAACTACCAAGTGCCTTGGTATTAGGCTGCCACTTGGAATGGAATAATCCTTATTTAAAATTTGTTTTTCTAAATTCATCATTATCTTTACTAATTATAATAATATTTTTGTAACGTCATGTGCATAACCTTTGAATATTATAAAACAAATAGTTTTTGCATATCGTTATCACGTTATCTATTATTTCAATTCTTTAATATTATTTATTAACTTTATATTATTTGTCAAATAAATTAATCAATAAATAGCATCACATTATATTTGTGTTATGCACTTTATATATATTTTTAGTGTCATGATAGCATAGTTAGTTTTCAATTGACCAATGAATAGCATTACAATATATCAAAATCGCAAGGAATATTCTATTATAATGCATTTAATTTTGATAAATTTTTTGAAAATTATTACAAAAGAATTAGTACTCTTATCTTAAGTCAAACATAAATTAAAATTGCTTAATAATTACCATCACTATATCATATGATGAAAAATAGGAATTTATTTATTAATTTTTTATTTTATATGTATGAAAAAAATCTATACGTATGAAAGATTGGGGTTATTTAGTCTTTACCTTCCCGACAAAGTGTTTTTGAAGGTTTGACATCTTAAACCTCTTGTCGATATGAGCCTTGAACACATATTTGTAATCAAAAGAAAGTCGAGCATTTCATGATTTCACAATGTACATATAATAATTGTTTCTTATTTTCATAAAAATAGAGTTTACATCTATTCTATTTCTACCCAAAATGCATTACATTAATTCTGTTACATCCCATAGTTTATGTTTTAACCTCTACCAAGATAACATAGAATCTTAGATAACTTCAACAAAAAATTGAGATCATTTGCATGTATTTTTTTAATTAACTAAAATCATATTTGCTAAATTTTTGTATTAGAATTGTGATCATACTAATTTATTTTATGCTAAGATTGTAAATCTATACAAAAAGAGACGTGAATTAATAAAGTGAACAAACTTGTTAAATTCTCAAAAAATAATTATGAATACATACCTCTTGTATTGCTTGTATACTCTAAGGATCTTCTAAACAATAGAATTTCACTTTTTGAATTCAACGACACAAGCATTAAAAATAATGTAGAGATTAGAATTTGAATTAAAGAATTTAAAAAATGAAATAAATAATAATGATTACATATATTAATCTCTTGGATCACCCATGCATTTGTTATACAGATAGTATAATAAGAGTGTGTACCCTTCTTTATGTATAAATATGGCAAAAGCAAATGTCTAATTCTTGATATCCAAATTTTGTGTACCTACCTAAATTTTAAAAAATAAATAAATTATAAGCCACTTAGTAGATGTTATGCCAAAAAAGTTATTGTTTGTATAGCGTTGTATACGGATTTTAAAAAAATATGTATTATCATTTTAATTTTTGAAAAACGGAGAGAATAAGATTAAACAAAAAATATGATTAAGATACAACAAAAGTTTAAAGTGATATTAAATAATAATTTATTTTTCTAATTAAAGCTATGAAAAAAATTAATGGACAAAATTCAATTTAGACATTCATTAACTGTTAACTAATTATTAAATAACATATATATTTTTCTCAATTTTCTCTTTTAAAACCATAAAAAAATAATTAAAGTACTTACAACTCCAACCCGTTGCAAAATTTGCAATGCAGCAACAAAACTACAAAATCAAAAGAAACAATCAAAGTAAAACACATAATCACATTTCATCCAATCAAAAAATATTTTTAAAAAAAACAAATTTTTCTTATTCATTTACTTTTCAGGAGGTAGAAATTAACATGTTATTCAAAATTGTTGAAAATTAAGTTACATCATATTATGAAAACAGTTTCTATAGAATCCGGTCAATAATTTTATTTAAAAATTTCAATAATATACAATATACATCAACATTTTAAAAATATTAAATAACCTTTTTTTCTTTCTTCACCTAGCTTATCCGCAATCAAAGTATATTGTACCATTTTAATAATAAAACTCCTTGCACTTCTTATAGTTTATAGTAGAGAAAATAAAAAAGTTATATAAAATTGTAATAATTTTAAATTTTAGCATTATATTCTCCAATATGAGAATTAAAATTATGATGACTATTCACATTCAAAAATTTGATGGGTCATCATCATCCTCCTCCTTATTTTTACGTTCATGTAAGAATTTGTTTGAAAATTTTCATATTACAATTTTATAGAACTTTTTTATTTTCTCTACTATAAACTATAAAAAGTGCAAGGAGTTTTATTAATAAAATGGTACAATATACTTTGATTGCGGATAAGCTGGGTGAAGAAAGAAAAAAAGATTATTTAATATTTTTAAATATTGATGTATATTGTATATTATTGAAATTTTTTAAATAAAATTATTGACCGGATTCTATAGAAAGTGTTTTCATAATATGATGTAACTTAATTTTCAACAATTTTGAATAACATATTAATTTCTACCTCCTGAAAATAAATGAATAAGAAAAATTTGTTTTTTTTAAAAATATTTTTTTGATTGGATGAAATGTGATTATGTGCTTTACTTTGATTGTTTCTTTTAATTTTGTAGTTTTGTTGCTGCATTGCAAATCAACGGGTTGGAGTTGTAAGTACTTTAATTATTTTTTTATGGTTTTAAAAGAGAAAATTGAGAAAAATATATATGTTATTTAATAATTAGTTAACAGTTAATGAATGTCTAAATTGAATTTTGTCCATTAATTTTTTTCGTAGCTTTAATTAGAAAAATAAATTATTATTTAATATCACTTTAAACTTTTGTTGTATCTTAATCATATTTTTTGTTTAATCTTATTCTCTCCGTTTTTCAAAAATTAAAATGATAATACATATTAAAAAAGATCCGTATACAACACTACAAACAATAACTTTTTTGGCATAACATCTACTAAGTGGCTTATAATTTATATATTTTTCAAAATTTATGTAGGTACACAAAATTTGGATATCAAGAATTAGACATTTGCTTTTGCCACACACTCTTATTATACTATCTGTATAACAAATGCATGGGTGATCCAAGAGTCTATAATTATTATTATTTATTTCATTTTTTAAATTCTTTAATTCAAATTTTAATCTCTACATTATTTTTAATGCTTGTGTCTTTGAATTCAAAAAGTGAAATTCTATTGTTTAGAAGATCCTTAGAGTATAAAAGCAATACAAGAGGTATGTATAATTATTTTTTGAGAATTTAACAAGTTTGTTCACTTTATTAATTCATGTCTCTTTTTGTATAGATTTACAATCTTAGCATAAAATAAATTAGTATGATCACAAATCTAATACAAAAATTTAGCAAATATGATTTTAGTTAATGAACAAAATACATGCAAATGATCTCAATTTTTTGTTGAAGTTATCTAAGATTCTATGTTATCTTGGTAGAGGTTAAAAGATAAACTATGGGATGTAATAGAATTAATATAATGCATTTTGGGTAGAAATAGAATAGATGTAAACTCTATTTTTATGAAAATAAGAAACAATTATTATATGTACATTGTGAAATCATGAAATGCTCGACTTTCTTTTGATTACACATATGTGTTCAAGGCTCATATCGACAAGAAGTTTAAGATGTCAAATCTTCAAAAACACTTTGTCGGGAAGGTAAAGACTAAATAACCCCAATCTTTCATACGTATAGATTTTTTTCATATATATAAAATAAAAAATTAATAAATAAATTCCTATTTTACATCATATGTTATAGTGATGGTAATTATTAAGCAATTTTAATTTATTTTTGACTTATGATAAGAGTACTAATTCTTTTGTAATAATTTTTCACAAAATTTATCAAAATTAAATGCATTATAATAGAATATTCCTTGCGATTTTGATATATTGTAATGCTTCATTGGTCAATTGAAAATTAACAATGCTATCATGACACTAAAAAAAAATATAAAGTGCATAACACAAATATAATGTGATGCTATTTATTGATTAATTTATTTGACCAATAATATAAAGTTAATAAATAATATTAAAGAATTGAAATAATAGATAACGTGATAACGATATGCAAAAACTATTTGTTTTATAATATTCAAAGGTTATGCACATGACGTTACAAAAATATTATTATAATTAGTAAAGATAATGATGAATTTAGAAAAACAAATTTTAAATAAGGATTATTCCATTCCAAGTGGCAGCCTAATACCAAGGCACTTGGTAGTTTTAGAACAAGACTGAAACAAAAAATAATAATTTATAATTAAAAATTCATTTAAAAATGTCATGACAAAAAAAGAAAGAAGAAGAAAACGTTAATAAATGGATAGTTAAAATACATATGTAAAATTAAAATAAAGAAAAAGATAAATATCGAGAAAAATAAACTAACCTAAATTATCCCTAAAATTTCTCCATTTACCTATATCTGCGTGTGTGAGAGAAATCAACATAAATGTTTTTGAATTATCTTTTTTTAAAAGAATAAATTTAAAATATTATAAATCCATATTTTGCAAAATAGTGCCACATGTTATAGATAATTCTCGACTTTTCAGTTTGAATATTTTAAAAAAAAATTATCTTCAAAACAAATAATTTTATAGATAATTATATAAAAATTTGTCAAATAAAATTGTAAGAAACACCAGCGGAAAGTTATATATTATTAATAATTTGCAGATTTTCTAAAGAAATAAATTTATTAATTAAAAAAAAACTAAAAAATTTCATCAAATGTTTTTTTTTTTTAAATCTACATCGATAATAATTTGAAAATTAAAATATATTAAACAAAAATAACGTTATGGACAAAAAATAATAATGTCAAACACAATTGATTTAATCAAAATAAAAGAAACAAAAGATATATTTCAAATTTTGTTTTGCTTCTTTAATAGAAAAAATAGAACATTACTAAAAAAATGGAGCAATTTTAATTTTGATTTACGATACTTAAATCATAGGAGAAGACTTAAAAATTACTATTACTTTCAATTTTTTCATTTACTCTCTCTGCGGATAATTAAATTCTTACTCATATAATTCTCTATCTCAATTTTTTTAGTTTATATAATATGCATTATTTTTATTTTTTGTAGTGCCTAAATTTTTGATATTTCTTGATACTAACTATGCATATGAGGAGGTTGAACACTGCATTTATTATATCGAAACGTGTGAATAATAAAATATAAAAATATTAATAAGTGAATAATAAAATTTATACAATAATTTTAATTCTAAAATTATGATATTTAAAAATATCCGCACAACGCGCGGATATAAATACTAATTTATTTTAAAATTTGCTAACTTTTATTTATTTTTCAAACGGTAATGACCTCGATCAAACACTTCCTTTACGAATAGGCCTGTGGAGTCCCAATTCTGAAAATTTATTATTTTAGAAAAAGTCTCCCACTCTTCATCACTGCATTCTTCATCATTTTTAAAAGTAAAAAAAATGTAAGGATACAATATGTGATTTGATTTGCTATGCCATTTGAGTTTATTGAAGTTCTATAAATTGAAGTACCATTTTTACAAAATATATTTATGTTCTATTCTAGTGGAAATTGATCTCTAAAATTGAATATTAGTGAGAGGAGTAAATTTCTTAAAAACACATAATCAAATTGTGGTCTTAGATTTTCTTTCCTACTTCATCCATTTTTTTTATTTACGATTTGTAATTCAGGAAAGTAAAAAGATAAAGAAATTTAATAATAATTTGTTATTTTATTTGTAATATATTTTGTGTGTGAAGATTAAATCTTTAAATTTCTACTCCGTTATTATACTCATTTTGAAGATATAAAAACGTTTGAAGGAAGATATTTTATTATAAACTCAAAAGAATCTATTTCTGTATATTTTTATGGTTTCTATATTTTCTGTGTATATTTTATGTATATTGAAAATAATTAGTAACATCCTTATTTATAAAGGTAAAAACTAAATTAAACTAGGACTAGGAACTACTATAAATAACAAATACTAATCAAACATAAATAAGTAAATACCATAAATAACAAATCTTAAACAATTTATGATTCCTACTCTAACTTTGAATTATTATTTCCAACATTTTCCCGTAACTCAAAGTTGTATACTCTTGCCTTTTTCTTCTTTTCATTGTGTTGTATTGGAGTACTTCTCTTCAATCTTTCAGTTGTTGGAGTACATTTCTTCAATTCTTTTTTTGTTGTTGTGTTAGAGCACCTTCTCTCCAACTTTCAAGTGTTGTAGCACTTTCTGTCAAACTCAGGATATTTTTTTTCTTGGTTGTATTGGAACAGTTCTCTCTAACTCCCAAGTGTTGGAGCACTTTCTCTCCAACTCACAATATTTTTTCTCTTGGTTGTGTTGGAGCACTTCTCTCCAACTTCCAAGGTTGATGCCCTTCCCATCAACGCTTTTTTTTTTTTTTTTGTGTTGGAGCACTTTCTCTCCAACTCTCGTTGATGCCATTCCCATCAACTCCTTTTCTTTTTGTGTTTTTTTTTTACCTTTCACCAACTCTTAATTAGAGAAGAGTTTCTTCTTCTTGTTCCTCTTGTGCCACGTTTGCTTGGATCTCTTTAAAGTTGCAATCCTTTTGAAGGTGACCAAATTTTTAACAATTAAAACACTTGGGTCTGGTGCTTTTAAACCAACAATCATCTTCCGTATGATTATTTTTCTTACATATACTTCAAGGTAGAAATTTATTCTTTCTGATTGATTAACTTGATAAGCAGCAAAATCCTCTACAGTTGTTTGTTCATCTCTAATTGCTCTTCTTTGCTCAACTGCTTGCAAAGCGTTTACCAAATCATTCACTAAAATTTTTGAGAGATCTTTAGACTTCTCAAGTGAAGAAATCTTGGACTCAAACTTTTCAGGTAAAGTTACAAGAACTTTTTCAATAATTCTTGTATCAATTTTTTTTCCACCAAACAGTCTAATTTTGTTGGCAATTGATGTGAGTCTGCCTACATAATCTTTAATTCCTTCTGGTTTTTTCATCTTTTGAATCTCAAATTGTCTTTTAAGGTTCAGAACTTGCATTAACCTTGATTGCTCATTGCCCAAATATTCATCCTTTAGAGAATTTCATATTGCCATTGGAGTTTCACACGTCATGATTTTTGTGAAGATTTCTTCAGATACTGAGGAATATAAACTATTCATTGCTTTAAACTTTTAAATTTTTTCTTCATTATGATTTTTTATTTGAGCCAAAGTTGGATTGGCAGGTAGTGGTGATGGTTCACCATCTTCTTCAACAATATCTCATAGATCCACAAATTGTAAATATGTCTTCATCTTCACAATCCATAGTTGATAATTTTCTCCTTTGAACATAGGAGAAGAAATTAGCGGAAACATATTTGATGCCATATATGTTATTTGGTGGTGAAACTTACTAGTTTTGATACCAATTTGAATGAAAATATTTTATTATAAACTCAAAAGAATCTATTTCTGTATATTTCTATGTTTTCTATATTTTCTGTATATTGAAAATAATTAGTAACATAAGGTAAAAACCAAATTAAACTAGGACAAGGAACTACTCTAACTAACAAATATTAATCAAACATAAATAAGTAAATATCATAAATAACAAATCCTAAACAACTTAGGATTCCTACTCTAACTTTGAATTATTATTTCCAACAACCTTCACTAAGTATATCTTTTTGTTTATACTCAATTTGAAGGTATAGGAATTTTATTGAATATATATGTTTGGTTGTAGTATATCATGTTGTTTGTACTTATAATATCTTGTTAGGCATGCTTTGAATTAATATTTTAATTAATAGTTATGATTATCTTACTAATCATTATTTTATTAGTATTGAAGAAATGGTCGTGAATGAAACATTTCAAGTAGAAATATATATATTTTTATAGAAAAGTTATCTTCTTTATTAGGAGACGTTAAAAATTAGTTGAAACATAAACACAAAGAGATGGGGCTAAAAAGATCTAATTGTTTGCCTTGATTTTAAGAGGAAAACTGAAAAGAAGGCTAATGGAGAGTCAGCAATTATGAAAGAAAATACAGTTGAAATTGCTCCGTTATAGTGCGTACGTGAGTACGTGTGCGCGCGCGTGTGTCATGGATTTACGATTCATTTTGCATAAATTTCATAGGTTTGTGGTGTCCTCATTGCATAATTTGATAGTGTTTGTAGGATATTTTGCTTGAGTACAAATGATGATCCTTGAAGACCAAAAGAGAAAAATAACTAGCAATAAATAGGGATTTGGGATTATCAACCTCCATTTAATAATTGGATCTAGTTATAGAAAAGCTAACCTGGAACCTTTATTGATGTTCACAATACACACCCAAATGTCGAATGGACTTGGGGTAAATTTCGTCTAACTGGGTTGAAATACTTTAGGAATATGTATAGATTCATGTTTTACACATTGAACATACCTGAAGGAGTTGAATCAAAATCCATCTACTTGAATTCAAACATCTAAAGAACCACAACTCTAGTTCTTTAATTATTGATAACAATATAATCATAGTCATAGATTAAAAATAGTTCATAAATATTTTCAATAACCACCCCCAATTCAAAATAGTGATCAGAAGATTTAATTCTCGTATAAATTGTAATTCCTCGCTACGCTCTCTGTGGAATTTCACTCAATCCTTGTTGGATCTATATTTGACAATGACTAGTTTATACGAGCTTCAAAAGGTATAATTTGGAAGATATCAAATTTTACATGATTGTTACGGAGTGTAGAATTAAAACTACTTTTTAGTGAAAGATCCTCGAGTAATCATTACTTCTCATATCACTCTGATTTGTTATTTTTGTCTATTACAGATTATATCTTTAGTGTATGCCCAATAAACGAAGTTAGGTAAAGACCTTGGTTTTGCTTTCTCTTGAACATTCATTGAGAGATTTGAGACGTAAAATTGTTATAGACATTTGTCACGGACTTAGAGTATTTGCTAAGACACCGTGCGGCACTTGACAACTTACTCACTATTCTTTCAAGATCTCGTAAGCTCAAGTAAGCCTTTAAGATTAAGATCGCTAAGAAAATGCTTAAGAGAGACTTAGAAAGATCAAAGAGAGCTTTTTAGAAGAAGGCTTTTGTATTGGCTTTGGAAGATTGCTTACAACTTGGATGGTTGGTTGGTGCCTTGCAAATGAGGGGCACCTCCTATTTATACTAACTCCTAGGGACTAAAGTACAATTTTAATTTACTTTCTAAGTCCCTA
>JAJOOF010015203.1:0-23482 GCA_029582545.1 Solanum lignicaule
TTTTGATACGGTTGCTCTAAAATTTGGGTTAGACCCATTTCCCACTCAATTTGACCCCCTAAACAAGAATATGAAGTCGGATTTTTGAAAAACGAAACAGATCTTTTTATATACAGCTAAACAAGTTTCCGGTAACTTCCGAAGCACATTTTTAAGAAATTTTTGGGTCAAATCAAATATAATTATTTCATTAAGTTCTCGACTCAAAACTCACATGTGAGGCTCTAGTTTCACTCTATCATTTTCCGGGTCGTTACAGATATGGTGATGCTTCGCGGATCTGCTCAGCGATTCGCCGACTGCTCCATTTCCTTACAGACTTGACATTATTCTTCAAGGCTAAGCACACTTGAACATTAGGTGAGGTTGTAGGTGTAACGATCCTAAAAATGAACTAGTGAAACTAGTGCCTAACGGGTATTCGTTTGTGTTCGGCTTGAGTTTCCATGGTATTTTATGTCATTCCGAGTCATGGTTGAACAACTTAGGAGTTAAACGTCAAGATACGACTACAACTCCCGAAAACTAGTAAATTGAACTAGTGTGTTGTAAGTGTCTTGTAGTGGAGTTTTGGAGTGTGGTATGAGGGTTAAAACTCATAGGGATGACTCCCGTACTTAGAATGACATGTTTAGGGTTAAAACGTCTGGGTACGAATCCCCAAGGACCACCGAAGGGCTCCTTGAGGAGGACCCCAACATCCGCCCAAAAGCTGTCAAAACAGCTTGATTCACGAGACCCATTCACGGCCAGTAGATCAATCTACGACTCATAGGTCTTGGTCGTCGATTAGGCCTGTGTAAGACCCCCAAATAAGGTTTTCTAACCCAATCCATGGATGCACAGAGCGGAGCCGTCAATCCATCCATGGTTCGTGGATGGTGGCTCGTGGATTGGCACCTGCTCGTTGTCATGTACACGGCCAAAGTGGTGTAATTTGGAAAATTCACCCCAAGTATTTTAAAGTGCATGGACGGTTATTTTAGGTGTATTAACATATTTTAAGGGTATTAAAACAATAAAATGCTAATTTAGATTATTCCCAAATCAAAAGCCCTTCCCTCTCAAACTACTTTCTCTCTAAGAACTCCATTGAAGACTTCAAGTTTCCAAGGTCAATTTCATCAAGATTTTCAAAGCTTTTCAAGGGGATTTCGTGGATTCTCATCTAATAGGTATGGTGGCTTTGATCCTTGTCTAATCTTCCATTCAAGGAGCTAATTCAAAGAAGTTTTCAAATCACAAAAAGTTAGGATTTCACTCAATCTCATGGGTTCTTGCATCAAACATTTTCAATTGATAAACTATGATTATATTGATGTTTAATGGATTAATTAAAGATGAAAAACTCTATGAACACATGATTTCTTTAAATTCCTAAATTTGGCCTTATGAAGTGGGCTATTTGATTATGAATGAATGATGATGGGTTCATGCTTAGATTGGTATAGATTATTTATTTGAATCATTATATATGTCAAATTATGGTGAATTGTTGGTGAATTGAGGATTGGTGGTCATGGCGTTGAAAGGGCAAGTTTGACCTAATTTCATGTGAATGTAGAATTGTGCTTGGATTATTGATCCACTTGAAAGGTGGAGGTGTTTACTTACTTATATATTGATCCACTTGAAAGGTGGATGTGTTTACTTATCATGTACATTGTGATCACCTTGAAGGCATAACTTGATGAATTGAAGTATTATCATAATGTTGAATATATATGAATGTGATGTGAAGCATGTGTGTGATCTAAATGAATGAAAGATGATCTTGTTTAGAAGCTAATTGTGTAAGGATTGAATGTTTTCTCTCTATTAACATTTGTGAATGATGGTAATTATGTGAAAGGCTATTCTCACATACACACACATGAAAGAATGAATGAATGAAGGAAGAAAGGTAAATGATAATGATAATAAATGTTGAGTCTATTGATAGGTTATCATCGATTGTACTCTAATGAATGAAATGGGGTTCTTAGGTGAAAGGCTATTCTCATCTTTGAATCTATGAGCTTTACAATGAATGAATGTGGGATGGGATGGATGCTCATCCAGGAGTTAAGGCGGAGTATCTAGTAACAATCCCTATATCCCGTCTTAGTGAATGTTGGGTTTAGGATGGATGCTCATCCGGGAGTTGAGGTGGGGTATCTAGTAGCAATCATTTATACCATAATGAATTAATGTAATGAATGTAATGTACTATATGGAATGCTAAGCACCGATTGGATATGCTTAGAGATGGGTGCTCATCCGGGAGTTGAGGCGGGGTACTTAGTAGCAATCTCTTGGGATGGATGCTCATCCGTGAGTTGAGATGGGGTATCTAGAAGCAATCCCCATATCCCATAACTATGTGCCCACATAGGTTTAGCTAGTGGAATCCACTTAAGGCTAAAGAACAATGGTCCTACATTAGGCAAGTAGGAATCCCTTATCCGGTGAGGGTGACACCAGGATTCCATGTCAAGCTCTCATGGTCTAAGTCGGTTAAGGATTACCCCCATAATAATGTTAATGAACTATGGTTTCTTGCGAATGTACTACTTAGTATGGGTGGTGGAATGGGACGCCCTCTTTGCATTGCACAAATGGGCATTTGAGAGGAGTCATGGTGTGTTCCTTATATAGTTAATGTAATAAATGGACTCTTATGATCATGTTCATTAAGAATGTTAATCTTGTGTCTAATGAATGAAGGTGTTCTTAATGAAATTAATGAATGTTGACTTGAATGTTTATATATGTAATGAAAGAATGCATGTTATACTTAGATTCTATATATGTATGAGTTACTTCCTTGTTACTACTTGTTGAGAATGAATGTGCCTAGTCTATGGTGACTTCAAAGGAGCACTTAGGCTGAGCAATAGTATGGGATGCTACTTACACATTGCACAATTGTGACTTAGAGTTATCTTAGGTGATGGTCCTTATGTGATGATCATGTCTTAAATAATTTTTATGTCTTTATGATGTATAGTGTTAAAGGTGGAAATGTTGAATGGCAAGTTCACTTTTGGTGACCTTAGGATGGTGCCTTGGTATGGATAGTGATATGGGACGATATCCATACATTGCACAAGGTATGGCCTAAGGGTTTCTTTAAGTGAAGGGTTATGTAAAGGTAATGGGTTATATATGTTGAACATTTCTCTATTGTGATAAACGACTTGTATGTTGTTTATGATTGAGTATTATGACTCTTATTCTTGTATCTCATGAAGTTTTACCAAAATAGCATAAAAGCATGTCTTTCAAACAAATGTCCATTTTGAGCATGTTTTGCATGGCTATCATACTTAGTACTTTATGTGCTAACCACATTATTCTTCTATGTTTTTACTACAAGTTTAGGTTGTGGTAAATAAGTAGATCTCTCTAGTTGGAGCTTGGAATAGGCATACTGCAAGATATCTTTTGGGTATGTCCTCATAGACCGAGGACAACGACTTTTCATGTTTCGAGTTCTTTTACATTTTAGACTAATGTTAAGACTTCGATTGTAAAGTGCCATGACCCTATCTTGTATAAAGTTTTGTCTAAGATGGCCATGTGAGACTTTAGTATTCGCTGCTTTATAAATGACTTTTCGATTGTTTGATTTATTAAGAAAAGTGTTAATTCTGTACTATTTTTATTACCTATGCGATGAATGAATGCTATGAGGCTTGTGAAAGACCCCATCAGGGTCGAATACGCCGTTTTACGACTAGGGGGTGCTCTCGGGTCATGACAAACATGGTATCAGAGCATAAGGTTTTGGGAACGGGGGTTGATGTCTCACAAGCGACGTCTAGTAGAGTCTTGTTCATCGGTTTGGGTCACAACACATCTATGAGCGAGAGGCTATAGGACGTTAGAAAGTTACACTCCTTTTAATATTTTAGAAGTCATGCCTTAGAGTGTAGTTCTATAAGTGTCTTTCCTAATCCTTTTGTTGTGTATATAGGATTATGAATACGAGAAGGGCTAATGCAAGGAGGGCACAAGATGAGAATGTCAATGATGAGGTTCCCCTTTAAGGCCATCAAGGTGGCCAAGCTCCTCAAGAACCTCAAGCTCCTAATGATGAAGGGGCCATGTCTAATGTGGAAATAAGGGTTGTCTTCCAAAATTTGACCCAACTCATAACGGTTCAAGCCCAAGTTGTCACCACTCAAGCTCAAGCCTTAACGACCCGAGCTAACCGAGAAGTTGGACCTCAAGTGAACCCCAATGCAAGCACACCCGCTTCTAGAATTAGGAATTTCACAAGGATGAATCCCCGTACCTTCCATGGCTCTAAAGTAGATGAAGACCCCCAAGGCTTCATAGATGAAGTGTTCAAAGTGGTGGATGCCATGGGTGTATCTTCTAGAGAAAAGGCGGAGCTAGCCATCTATCAATTGAAAGACGTAGCCCAAGTGTGGTTTGAGCAATGGAGAGATGAGATACATGTGAGAGCGGGTCCCGGTTGATTGGGGAGTGTTTAAGACAGCCTTTTTTGATATGTTTTTCCCCTTGGAGTTGAGGCAACAAAAGTTGGTGGAATTCATGAACCTCCGTCAAGGGGGTATGAGTGTGAAGGAGTACTCTCTAATGTTCACCCAACTTTCTAAGTATGCTCCAACCTTGGTGGAAAATTCTAGTGCTAGGATGAATAAGTTTGTAATGGGGGTGTTCGGTTTGGTTGAATAAGAATGCCGTACGGCAATGCTCTATCATGATATGGATATCTCTAGGCTCATGACATATGCTCAACAAATCGAGGAGGCAAAGCATAGGAAGATGAATAGGCATTTGAAGAGGGCTAGGCTGGATGAAAAAGGTCAACCTAGGTCCAAAAAGAGGTACTACAACCAAGATTCTTCTATGGTCCACAATGAGAGGGTGTCTAACCCTAAACCTCAAGGAGGGAATGGAGTTGGTTCCTCATTTGAAAGGTCTAGATGTGCTATATGTGGGAAGAAACATTTAGGTAAGTGTCTTGTCGGCACGGATGGGTTCTTTGGGTGTGGGAAAAAGGGTCATAAGATGAGGGATTGCCCAACACTTTCGGCAAAAGGGAGAGAGGCCAACCAAGCTTCTCGTGATGGCCTGGATCCTAATGCTGCAAAGAGAAACCATTTCTATGTGCTTCAAGCTAACAAGGACAAGGGAGCTAATCCGAATGATATCAGTAAGTTGATAGTTTCTTAGAATTGTGATGTCTTATTAAAGTTCTTATGTTGTCTTATGTTGACCTTAGTTGGGGTTACCCTTAAGTGGGGGATGGTACGTTGAGTAGTAAGGTTGTGGTGAGTGCTGATATCCTTATCTCTTTCCTTTTATTCCTATTCGAGCTTTAAACCAAGAATTCCTAGTAGATTGTTCATGTTTTGGAGTCTTGTGTGGATAAGATTTTTCCATGTTCTCCTTATGTTATGCATATTCTAGTTGAATTCTCATCTAAATGAGAAAATGAGTTTTCATAATTTATGTTCCTCATGTTGATGTTCGTTTGATATGAATTGTCTATAGGCTTCATGAGGATAAATGTTGAACATGCTTAATTGTGCTTTTGAGGGTAATTGCATAATGTGCCTAATGATGTTGTAATGAGCATGATGGGATTTGGAGAAGGAAGTTCCTCCAATAAAATGAGAAATGTGAAGTCTTGATGCATAATGAGTTTGTAGATGTAGTTCCTACTTGCTTGTATTGTATTGAAGTTGTTGATGCTTCCTCCTATGTTTATGCATTTATATTGATGTTGCATGCTTGATTTTGGGCTCCTAGTCTTGAGTAGTTACCCCGTTAATGTGTTTAAGTGTCATTCGAGGAAAAATGTTCCCAAGTGTGGGATAATGTAACGACCCTAAAAAAAAACTTGTGAAACTAGAGCCTAACGGGTATTAGTTTGTGTTCGCCTTGAGTTTCGATGGTGTTTTATGTCATTCTGAGTCATTGTTGAACAACTAAGGGGTTAAACATCAAGATACGACTAAAACGCCCAGAAACTAGTAAGTTGAACTACTGTGTTGTAAGTGTCTTGTAGTGGAGTGTTGGAGTGTGGTATAAGGGTTAAAACTCATAGGGATGACTCCCGTACTTGGAATGACATGTATTGGGTTCAAACGTCTAGGTACGACTCCCCAAGGACCACCCAAGGGGTCCGTGAGGAGAACCCCAACATCTGCCCAAAAGATGACAAAACAGCTTGATTCACGAGACCCATTCACGGCCAGTAGATCAATCTACGGCTCGTAAGTCTTGGGCATGGATCAGGCCTGTTTAAAACCCCCAAATGAAGGTCTCTGACCCAATCCACGGATGCACAGCACGGAGCCGTCAATCCATCCACGGTCCGTGAATGGTGGCTCGTGGATTGGCACCTACTTACTGTCATGTACACGGCCAAGGTGAGGGTGAATTGGAAAATTCACCCCAAGTCTTTTAAATTGCATGGACGGTTATTTTAGGTGTAGTAACATATTTTAAGGGTATTAAAACAATAAAATGCTAATTTTGATTTCATTCTTCAAATTCCCAAATCAAAAACCCTTCCCTCTCAAACTACTTTCTCTCTAAGAACTCCATTGAAGACTTCAAGTATCCAAGGTCAATTTCATCATGATTTTCAAAGCTTTTCAAGAGGATTTCGTGGATTCTCATCTAATAGGTATGGTGTCTTTGATCCTTATCTAATCTTCCATTCAAGGAGCTAATTCAAAGAAGTTTTCAAATCACAAAAGGTTTAGGATTTCACTCAATCTCATGGGTTCTCGCATCAAATGTTTTCAGTTGATAAACTGTGATTATATTGATGTTTAATGGATGATATTAAGATTAAAAACTCTATGAACCCATGATTTTTCTAAATTCCTAAATTTTTGCCTTATGAAGTTGGTTATTTGATTATGAATGAATCATGATGGGTTCATGCTTAGATTGGTTTAGATTATTGATTTGTATCATTATCTATGTCTAATTATGGTGAATTGTTGGTGAATTTAGTATTGGTGATCATGGCCTTGAAAGGGCAAGTTTGACCTAATTTCATGTGAATGTAGAATTATGCTTGGATTATTGATCCACTTGAAAGGTGGAGGTGTTTACTTACTTGTATATTGATCCACTTGAAAGGTGGAGGTGTTTAATTACTTTTATATTGATCCACTTGAAAGGTGGAGGTGTTTACTTACTTGTATATTGATCCACTTGAAAGGTGGAGGTGTTTAATTAGTTGTATATTGATCCACTTGAAAGGTGGAGGTGTTTACTTATCATGTACATTGTGATCATGGCCTTGAAGGCATAACTTGATGAATTGAAGTATTATCATAATGTTGAATATATATGAATGTGATGTGAAGCATGTGTGTAATCTAAATAAATGAAAGATGATCTTGTGTAGAATCTAATTATGTTAGGATTGAATGTTATCTCTCTATTAACACTTGTGTATGATGGTAATTATGTGAAAGGATATTCTCACATACACACACACACATCAATGAATGAATGAAGGAAGAAAGGTAAATGATAATGATAATAAATGTTGAGTCTATTGAAAGGTTATCATCGATTGTACTCTAATGAATGAAATGGGGTTCTTAGGTGAAAGGCTATTCTCATCTTTGAATCTATGAGCTTTCCAATGAATGAATGTGGGATGGGATGGATGCTCATCCAGGAGTTAAGGCGGAGTATCTAGTAACAATCCCTATATCCCATCTTAGTGAATGTTGGGTTTAGGATGGATGCTCATCTGGGAGTTGAGGCAGGGTATCTAGTAGCAATCATTTATACTATAATGAACTAATGTAATGAATGTAATGTACTCTATGGGGAATAATGCTAAGCACTGAGTGGATATGGTTAGAGATGGGTGCTTATCCAGGAGTTGAGGCGGGGTACTTAGTAGCAATCTCTTGGGATGGATGTTCATCCATAAGTTGAGGTGGGGTATCTAGATGAAATCCCCCTATCCCATAACTATGTGCCCACATAGGTCTAGCTAGTGGAATCCACTTAAGGTTAAAGAACAATAGTCCTACCTTAAGCAAGTAGGAATGCCTTATCCGGTGAGGGTGACACTAGAATTCCATGTCAAACTCTCATGGTCTATGTCGGCTAAGGCTTACCCCCATAATAATTTTAATTAACTATGGTTTATTGAGGATGTACTACTTAGTTTGGGTGGTGGGATGGGACACCATCTATGCATTGCACAAGTGGGCATTTGAGAGGAGTCATCATGTGTTCCTTATATAGGTAATGTAATAAATGGACTCTTATGATCATGTTCATGAAGAATGTTGATCTTGTGTCTAATGAATGAAGGTGTTCTTAATAAAGTTAATGAATGGTGACTTGAATGTTTATATATGTAATGAAAGAATGCATGATATACTTGGATTGTATATATGTATGAGTTACTTCCTTGTTACTACTTGTTGAGAATGAATGTTCCTAGTTTATGGTGACTTCAAAGGAGCACTTAAGTTGAGTAGTAGTATGGGATGATACTTACACATTGCACAAGTGTGACTTAGAGTTATCTTAGGTGATGGTCCTTATGTGATGATCATGTCTTAAATAATGTTTATGTCTTTATGAATGTATAGTGTTGAAGGTGGAAAGGTTGAATGGCAAGTTCACTTTTGGTGACCTTAGGATGGTACCTTGGTATGGATAGTGGTATGGAACGCTATCCATACATTGCACAAGGTATGGCCTAAGGGTTTCTTTAAGTGAAGGGTTATGTAAAGGTACTGGGTTATATATGTTAAACATGTCTCTATTGTGATAAACGACTTGTATGTTGGTTATGATTGATTATTATGACTCTTATACTTGTATTTCATGAAGTTTTACCAAAATAGCATAAAGAATGTCATTCAAACAAATGTCCTTTTTGAGCATGTTTTGCATGCCTATCATACTTAGTACTTTATTTGCTAACCCCATTCTTCTTCTATGTTTTTACTACAAGTGTAGGTTGTGGTAACTAAGTGGATCTCTCTAGTTGGAGCTTGGAATAGACTTTTTCCAAGATATCTTTTGGGTATGTCCTCATAGACTGAGGACAAGGACTTTTCATGTTTCAAGTTCTTTTACATTTTAGACTATTATTAAGACTTCGATTGTAAAGGGCCATGACACTATCCTGTATAAAGTTTTGTCTAAGATGGCCATGTTACACTTTAGTATTCCGCTGCTTTATAAATGAGTTTTCGATTGTTGGATTTATTAAGAAAGGTTTTAATTCCGCACTATTTTTATTACCTATGTTATAAATGAATGCTATGAGGCTTGTATAAGACCCCTTCGGGCTCTAATACACTGTGTTACGACTAGGGGGTGCTCTTGGGTCATTACAGTAGGCCTTCCGGTGACCCGCCTAATGGATTAGGCGATCGTCAGGCCGTCTTTTCTTCCTTCTATCAGCCACTTTGTTCCTTTTTGCTCGATAAAGTCCATACTTTGTCTCTCAACTCAAATACCTGAAGCTTCAGGATTTTCATCAGATATAGAGACAAAATATGCATTTGAGGACACTAATTCTATCAAAATATAGTCCTAAATGAGTCCAAATTGTGGACTCATCACTCGCCAAGAGTATTCTTGATCGCCCTTTGTCTGCACCCCTGAACCTTTTATGCACTGTAAATTTCGGCGAACTATCCCTTGCTCACTGAATGGGATCAGCGATTCGCCGAAAGTTTTTTTCCCTTTGCCGACTTGCCAAAATATTTGATCCAACTCTTTCGGCGAGCCCGATTCAGCTTGCCAAGGTGAATTGGCGACTCGCCGAGTCCTTCTGCCACTGCTTCTCTATGAAATTGATTAAGTATATCTAACTTTTCCCACTATCATTGCAGACATGGCTAGGTCTAAAGTTGCTGGGAGAAACATGCTACGCCAAGGGAATTCAAAG
Organism: Solanum lignicaule; assembly: GCA_029582545.1. Lineage (NCBI taxonomy): Eukaryota > Viridiplantae > Streptophyta > Magnoliopsida > Solanales > Solanaceae > Solanum > Solanum lignicaule. Next base: position 9,911 of record JAJOOF010015203.1, read on the forward strand.
GGGATTACACTGAATGAGAATACAGCTACATCCAAGGGCTAAGCCAAAAAACTGTCCACAACTAGTGGGAAAGGCAAAGGTAAAGGAAAGACATTTGAGTTATCGGAAGCAAGCTCAGACATCGATGGCATTTATACTACTTACCTCACCCCATCTGAGGTGAGGATGAGCATCAGGAGCCTCAAACTACAGAATCTGAGGATGATGAGCTTATCATAGCACAGATGGCAGAGTTATGATCTAAAAAGAGGAATGATCCATCTAGGTTCAAGAATTCGCAGCCTACCCAGAGATAATGGATTGCATGAAACACCATAAGTTCCAAATCTTCATCAAACTCCGTGGTTCTTATATTCCAAGCTGGATTAGAGAATTCTTCAGTGCATACAGTGCATTGATACCTCAAAGGAAGAAGCAAGCAGCAGCTTTCAAAGAAGTTGACTACGTGGTTGTCAGAGGTAAGAAGGTTAACTTGTGACAGTGATGCTATCAACACAATCTTGGGCATGTCCACGAGTATTAATGATCACTACCAGCACTTGATCAGAACAGAGAAGCTGGAGAAGATGAAAAAGTGGTTAGCCCCACTAATCTCAGATGGTACTCCAAAGTGGTTGGCAGAAAGGGCCCCAATTGAAAAGAAAGACATGCACATTGCTGCAAGATTCTGGTTCGGCTTTATCAGCAGCACAATTATACCATCCCAGAATGAGCCAATCCTTCGCCTTGCTAAGGCTTCATGTCTGGGTTGCATCATAAAGGAAACTAGGATAAATTTGGGGATGATCATTGACTTAGAGATTCTCATGTGTTCAAAGCAGCGCCAGACCTCACTTTATTTCCCAATATTGATCACCGAGTTGTGCAGATGAGCTCGGGTGCCTAAAGATGCCAAGAAAGATATGGAAGTGATTCCCACATCCTCTACCAATAGCCGGAGGATCAAGGCAGAATATTTAAAGGACCAAGCTGAACAGAAGAAGAAGGCAGCCCCAGTGGATTCTTCCCCGGTTGTAAACACAAACTTATCACCTATAGAGGCATATTTGCATACTCCGAGCCCTAGGACTTCAGGTACTCATTGTGCTATATCTTCTGATTCCCCTAGTTCTTCTGTTGTTGTACTGCCTCTTAGACCTATTTTTGCTGCTGCCTCCCAGATTCTGATCACCCAGGCATCATTACTTCGAATGGGATAGCTTGCCTATTTTTCGGATCCTCAGGCAGCCAGGCTCGAGACCTCCATTCCTGACATGATTCAGGCTGTTTTGACTGATATTGTGACACCATTGAGCGCTGCCATTGACACCATTGAGTGCTGCCATTGACACCATTAAGCGCTGCCATTGATACCCTTGCGGTAAGGATAGCAGTGTGTGAGCGTGGTCAACGAACCACCGAGGAGGTGACGGCTTTAAAAGCTATTACCCAATGATCCAAAACGCGAAGATGCTGAAGGCAAAAGCTGAAAGGCGATGAAGCAAACCAAAGGGTGGATCACCGAGTCATCGACGATCCCGACTAACTGTGCCGAGTGATCCTTCGTAGTACATATTTTTGACAACTATAAATACTAGTTTGAATTTTTATCTTAGTATGCAATTTCAGATACAACATTTAATTTTCTAAGTTTTCAAGTAGAGAACATCTTTACTTATCCCTTAAAGATTTGAAGACTTCCAATTCCAAGAAATTGGAAGTGGGTGTTGAAGACACTTCATCCTAGACTCGTTTAAAGTGAATATAAATCATACCCAGTTGATGTTACTTCGATTTGGTATCATTTTCTTCCTTTTCTCTATGTCTAGCTAAAACCCCAATTCTTGGGGTGTGATTTTGTGAATATGGGTTAAATTTGCTATTGGGTATTGCTTATTGTTAGTCTATATGTTGTTTAAATGTGATTTCGTTTAGTAGTTATGTTTGAACTTAATGGGATTGTAGTTGCAGATACGATTTCATCTTAGTGTTTTTGGCTTGCTCGAGAGAGAGGTTTTAAAACTAAGACTACTAAATCGATAGCCGATGGTTATTGGGTCGTCGTGGGTTCAACTCGAGATCGTGAATCCTAGGCCTTTTCCCACATATTCAGCTCGAGAGAGTGAATGGGCTAAGGCGAAAGCTGAGCTTAAAAGCAACAACTCGGTGGTTGAGAGAAACCAAGTTGCTTCGGGGTAAGTTGCTCGAGAGAGAATTTACCCCCACTAAAGTCTTGCCTAGTTACAAATGTTCAGCAATTGACTATCAATAGCATTTACCCGATTGTGTAGTTCATCCCATATTCCTTTCACATCCCAAGAATCCCATCTCCTTATATTCGTATCGTTGTATTTTCGTTGTTTTAGTTGTTAATGGACTACAAACCCCCCATTGATAATTGACATTCGTGTCAACCCCTTTATTTATGATGTTTTTACTCGATTAAATTTTTAGCTATGGTTAACTCTAGCATATTTGCGCTTGACACTTAATTCTCAGAAACCGCTCCCTTAGGACTCGACCCCAACCCATTCAGTTGGGTTATATTACTATTGTACGATCGTAGACACTTGAATTGGAAGTTGTGTCTTGATTACGCAGACATCAAACACACAAACAACCTTGATATCTAAGCACTCCATCTCCCCCTTAGGAGAAAGCTTCAATAGATTTCTTAAGCACCGCTTCCTTCAATTCAGCCAAAATTGGATCAAGACCTTGCTTGGATTTCACATCTGCCACAAAAGACGATTTTGAACCATTATGGACCATAAACTACCCTTGGTGGAGTCCATTAACTAAACATCCAATTGGGCCAATCTATGAACATCTCGAACCAACTCATTTTTATCTCCTTCAATATGAGCAACACTACCCATAGCTAACAAACTAAGAGAATCCGCCACCACATTCGCATTACTGGGGTGATAGAGAACACTCATATCATAATATTTCAATAACTTAAGACACCTTCTTTGGCGAAGATTTAGATCCTTCTGATTAAGCACATATTGTAAACTCTTATGGTTGGTGAAAACATTGACATGAACACCATACAAATAGTGCCTCCGAATCTTTAAGGTGAAAACAATCATTGCTAGTTCAAGGTCATGGATGGGATAATTCTTTTCATGAACCTTAAGTTGACTTGAGGCATAGGCAATAACATTTCCATTTTGCATAAGTACACATCCTAGCCTAATTCTCGAGGCATCACAATAAACAACAAAACAATCAGTCCATTTCTATAAGGTCAACACCATAGCGGAAGTCAATCTATCCTTCAATTCCTGAAAACTCTGCTCACATGCTTCGGACCATATGAACTTAGCCTTCTATTGAGTTAATGTTGTCAATGGAGAGGCAATCGAAGAAAATCCTCAACAAATCTTCTGTAGTAACCATCTAAACCCAAGAAACTTCTAATATCTGAAAGGGATAAAGGTCTAGGACAACACTTGACTGCATCTGTCTTCTTAGGATCTACATCAATACCCCTACTTGAAACAATGTGACCAAGAAATGCTATGGACATTAGCCAAAACTCACATTTTCTAAACTTTGCAAAGAGTTTTTGGTCCTTCATAACTTGTAACACAATCCTCAAATGATTGATATGATCATCCTCACTTCTCTAATAGATCTATATATCAACAATGAACCAATCATAAAGATGTCAAGATATTGTCTAAACACCCTATTCATCCAATCCATAAAAGCGTCTAGAGCATTAGTCAAACCAAAAGACATCACCAAAAACTTAAATTGACCATATCAGGTTCTAAAAGCCATTTTCGGAATATCATTTTCCTTTACTCTTAATTGGTGATAACCCGACCAAAGGTCAATCTTAGAGAAGTAACTCGCTCCTTGAAGTTGGTCAAATAGATCATCTATCCTATTTAGAGGATACTTATTCTTAACGTTAACCTTATTCAACTGTCGATAGTCTATGCACATACGAAGAGAACCATCCTTCTTTCTAACAAACAATATTGGAGCACCCCATGGAGAGATACTTAGTCGGATGAAACCCTTATCCAACGAATCTTTCAATTGTTCCTTCAACTCTTTTAGTTCTGCCGGAGTTATTCGGTATGGAGGAATATAGATAGTTTGTGTATTAGGGAGGAGGTCAATACCGAAGTTTATTTCACTTTCGGGAGGAATACCAGATAGATCATCTGTAATACTTCTAAAAACTCATTAACAATGGGGATCGACTCAAAACTAGGAGTTTTAGAATCCACATCACTTACCCTAACTAGATGGTATATGCAACCCTTAGCAATCATCTTTCTAGCTTTAAGACAAGAGACAAACTGACCCTTAGGCATGGAATTTTCCTCTTTCCGCTCTAAGACAGGCTCAATCGGGAACTGAAACTTGACTACACGATATCTACAATCAACAGAAGCATAACATAAGTGCGGCCAATCCATACCTAGGATAATATCAAAATCTAGCATATCAAGCTCTACCAAGTAAACAAAAGGAACTCTATGGGACAAGGAAACGGGATATTTTCTATAGACCGTCTTAGCCACAACAGAATCACCAACAAGAGTAGAGACATAAAGAAGATCTAACAACACATCCAGAAGAACATCAAACCTCTTAGCAACATACTGTGTTATAAAAGAAAAGGTATCATCAGGATTAAGCAAGGCATAAACATAAAGTTGGAAGACTTTCAACATACCGGTAACCACATCGGTTGAACCCTCTTGTTCACCACGAGTCTGAAGTGCATATAATCGGCTTCGCTTGGGGGCATTGGAACCCGAACCACTAGGAGGAGCTTGCTTGCCCTCTTTTCCTTTAGTCATAAGCATTGGGCAATCCCTCATCTTATGACCACTTTTACCACAACTAAAGCAACCATCCGTGCCGACTAGGCACCTACCCTCATGCTTCTTTCCACACCTAGCACAAGTAGACATAGGCAATGAAGATCCACTACCATTCCCTCTTTGAAGCTTAGGGTTAGGCACCCTATCTTTGTTGAATTTAGGAGGAGCATTGGAGGAACCTTGGCCGAAAAACCTTTGTCGAAATCTAGAATGACCATGTCCATCAGACCTTGCATGAGAGAAATTACCATCACTGGTTTTTGCCCTCTTTGCCTCCCTAGACCTTTCCTTAAGTTTCTATTCTTCGATCTGTTGAGCATGAACCATGAGAGGAGAAATGTCCATGTCCTTAAGAAGCATGGAGGTATAACATTCTTTAACTACTATTTCGGATACACCCGAAATGAACTGACATATCCTTGCCATATGATCAGCAATTATGGTGGGAGCATATCTATATAATTGTGTGAACTTCAAAGCATATTCCTGAACACTCATATTTCCTTGATGAAGGTTAATGAACTCAAGCATCTTTGCCTCCATTATCTCAAGGGGAAAGAAACTATGAAGGAAAGCAAACTTAAACCTCTCCCAATCGAGAAGACCCGCATCTTCTGGTCTCCCTTCTTTCTATTGATTGAAAAAAATTTGAGCAACACCCTTAAGTTGATAAGCGGCCAACTCTGTCTTTTCCACCGGCGTCACTCCCATGATCATCAACACCTTGTAGACCTCATCAATGAACTCTTGAGGATCTTCCTCAACCTTAGAACCATGAAACTTCGAAGGATTCATTCTATTGAAGTCCCTCACTCTAGATGCCATCGTAACCACATTTGGGTTCACAGGAACCATAACCTCCCTATTGGCTTGGGCCATCATGGCCTGTGCCAATACTTTAAAAGCAGCCCTAAACTTTGCATTAGTCACTTGCTTGGCCAAAGGGTCGACCGGAGCTTGAGGAGAAGCTTCGTGTTCCACATTCTCCCTCACATTCCTTCTAGCATAAGCTCTTCAAGTAGCCATATCCTCTAGAGAATTGGATAAGGATTAGGGGAGAGACCTTATAGAGTTAAAATCTATCATACGACTTTAGAGTAATGAAGAAGTGGAGTTTCCTAAATATCTTGCAGCCTCTCATACATAAATGTGGCGTGTTTCACACTCATTAACAAGACTCTACTTGACGTGGCTTATGAGACATCGTAGGACCTTTTTAAACCTTGTGCTCTTATTACCAAGTTTGTCATGACCCAAGGTACCCCCTAAGCATAACATAGCGTATAGGACTCCGAGAGACCCCATACAAGCCACTTAGCATTCATAACATAATGAATAGAAACAAATAGATAAAGAACAACATTCAAGTCCCAAAACTTTTTATAAAAGTAAAGTGGAAGTCTAAACACTTTGTCTCATTAGTCATCTAGTACATAAGAATGAAATAGGGCCTATCCCATACATCATGTCCAAAACTAAAAGTAAGAAAGAAAATTGAAGACAATGAAAATCCGTACTCGAAGCATGAGGACTCACCAAAGCTCGAAATCTCTCAAGTCAACCTCTAGCCACGAAACTGAGAACCTTGATTGTCGGACCCTACATTTGGGGAAATGTAGGCAAGATTATGCATTAGTACAATAATGTACCAAGTATGATAGCCATGCATATAGACACTTAAATCATGCTAAAATAGGACATTTCATGACATGCAATGACAAAGCTAAAACATGATACAAAAAGGGTTAGAAAATATGAGTCACAAAACATTGTCAATGAAAGCTAACACCTTTAAAACCTTTGAACACATGTGAGATACTTCTTGAAGTAATCTTAGTTCATTATTATTTTGGGAAGTATCCTTAACCAACATAGAGACCATGTGAGCTATAATATGATCACCCGGTGTCTCCCACACCGAAAAGGGTTTCCTACTTTCCCAGGTAAGGACCATGAACTTCTAGCTATTGTGGATCCACTAGATAATGTCTATCCAGACAATCATCCTATGGGGGCACATAGGTAAAGGATAAGGAGATTGTTTTTAGAAATTTGGCCTCTACTAATGGGATAGCTTCCATCTCAATATCCTTTCGGTACTAAGCATAAATCCCACGGAATAGTTATTTTCTTACTTGTTCCTATTATCCATGGAAGGGCTTGTCATCTTGCCAATCCAAGCTAGGTCATAAGTCATCCATAGAAAGGTATCATTCAATAACCAATCCAATCTAAGTTTCATTAGGATACCTCCTTATTTTTTATTCATTTAGGTGAGAAGACCTTTCAACCTGAGAATCCTTACTATGTGAGAAAACCTTTCAAAATCATACTTTCATGTGTATATGAGAAATCCTTTCAAAAACACAACATCAACAACATCATTGATACTTCACTCTCAAAGTATCCTTAAAACATTTACATAAATTTTCTTAAGAACATGCATGATTCCATAATTCACCTTTCAAGTTTCAAAACTCACTTTCAATCATCAACATCTAGAAGACATGGGTTAGACATGGATTCATAGAAATTCATTATAAATTCATGTAATTCTATTATTTATGCTTGATTTCATATATTCTTCTTTCATAATCCAAGACCCACATCACATCTTAATTTGGAAAACATGAGATTACATGTGTTCATGGGGAATCATCATAAAATCATGAGATTAACTCAATTCATGCCTCATCGATCTTAAATCAATCAATTAGATCAATAATTAGGAGAATCCATAACATAGAAGAAATCCCTAACTCAATTTGGGGAATTCTCACATTAAAAATAGGTGAATTTGGGAACTCCATGAATGGAAGGAATCCATGTATGAAAACTATCACACCTCAATGCCAAAATCTTGACTTCAATGGTGGAATTGGAAACTTGTCTTGAAAACCCTAGATTTCTTCTTCATCTTCTAGAGAGAGAAATATTTAAGAGGGAAACTTGTTCTTCTTTTAGGGATTTGAGAGAATCATTTTAAATTGGGGAAATTTGGGGTAAAACTCTTATATAGGTCTTTAGGTGAAGGGTAAAATGACATAGTATTGAATTGAACTAATCTAAAAAGACTAAGAAATCCCTAACTTAGAAACTGAAAAAACTGAAAAGAAGAAATGTTGGAGCTCGCCAAAGGCCACTCAGCGACTTGCTGAGTGAGCCTTTAGCTCGCCAAAAGTTCTAGTGAGTCGGCTCATGGACTAAGCCAATTAGGCGATTGGTAATTCATCTTGGTGAATCTCTAAATGGAATGACGAGCTTGATCCAGCTCGCCTAAGTTCCAGAACAACTGGATGCAGAAACTAAGCCAAAAAGGTGAGAAGTTCTACTTGGCGGATCGCCGAGTCATGCGACGTTCTTGAGTTACTTCGCCGAATGGCTGAAAAATGAATATTTTTCCCTTCTCTGAATCTGAGGTGTTACAGTTTGAGTTCTCAAATGAAAAAGGATGCAAAGAACTTAAGAAGAGGTGAAGATAATTGTAACAATGCTTTGAAAAGGTGAATTCACTAAGCCAAATTGTCCATACCTTAACCCTCAGCTCCATTACAAGCCTAAAAGACCCTTGTGATCTTGCACAAACTAGGTTGTGTGATGATTGGAAAAATATGGGTAAACCTATGGGATGAAGCTTGCATGCATTTCTCTTTTGAGAGAGTGAGAGGTGCATTGATTCCTCATGTTTTTGATGATTTTCTTTATGAGAGCATGGAATCGTTCCTGATGCGAGGACACTTGAATGAATTTGTTGAGAGTTGTCTTGTAATGGAACTTGCATGTTAGATCTCATTGAATATTGTTGTAGACACTCTTATTGAGCTAATGGTGTTCTTGATTTACTTGAGGACAAGCAAAAGTTTAAGTAGGGGTTGTTGATGAGTGATAGATTTGCACTCATTTGAGGTCGATTTAGCATAATAATTACTGTTCCCAATTCCTAATTATGTCCTATTCTAATAATATCTTGATGATTTTAATCTATGAAGGCTAAAGTACAAGACAAGGATGAATGTTTGAAAGAACAACCAAAAATGTAAGAAGAAGTGTAAAACTGCACTCTGATGATCACCAAACAAGAAGGGTGAATCGCCTCACGAGCATGATATCTCCCAAAGTTACAAAGCACTAGTCTTCTTTTTCAAGACTGATTGGTGAAGCCATGGAGAAACGGTGATGCGCCAATTGAAAAAGGTGATATGGGTGAATGTTGCCAAATTTGACATTGTCGGATGATAAAATAGGCGTTCAAAGGGAAAACAAAGGTGATGGTTGGAGATTCTCCATTCTAGAAAAGTAGACATAAACGGGACCACTAAATGATGGTCGAATACCTGAAGTTTGGAGCAAGAAAAAGGCGAGTTGAAGCATGATTAGTGACTCATCGAATGATATCGTCGAGCCTTACTAACATCACCGAGAGAGAAGCGCATTTTAGTTTTGGGCCAAATTTTGGGAAACTATAAGTAGCCCAAAGAAGAGAGTAAAAGGGATTTGGAAATTCTGAATATTCTAGAGAGAGAAACATTTTTTATTGAGTGAAATCACTCCTATCTCTTAGGGTTTTTGAATTGATAATCTTGAATTTTCTAAATTGAGCTTGAATACAAAGTGGGTTTGCTTGTAATTACTCAAATTCATATTACCCATATCTAATTTCATGCAAGGCATAATTTCTTTATACTTTGTGATGTGCGTCTAAAACCCCAATCTCTTGGAGTGTGATTATGGGGTTGGGTGTTGATTTAACTTAGTATAGGATGCTGAATTGCTCTAGTTTATAGTTGTTAATTATGGATTTAAATTGCTGCCGTGTATTTAATTAACGAATTAAGGTGGCCAACTTGATTTTAGCTTTGATCTTGCATTGGTGCTCGAAAGAGATCAATATGAGTGGGTGATCAGTTTGATGTTTGCACTCCAGTTATGCTTAATTGTAAATCCAAGAAAGTGGGTTGAGCTGATATAATTGCATGAATTAGACCAAAAGGATATTTCATGAAATAATGTTATAATATCAAAAGAATATTAACACAATCAAAGATGACCTTGCCTATCCATGATCATTTAGTTGTATTGAGCAATTCAACACTACCCCTAGTAATATCAATGTTCAATCCCCACACCCCTAGAGTCAATTAATTTCGTGAACTTTCACTTGCTCTAATATTGATAATTGTGTGTATGAATTTTTGTTGTTAATTTTGGTGGAATCATCCACTCATATGTCATGTTTACTACATTGAGATTAGTTGCTACTTAATTCACTAATTGAATCCTTAACCTTGTACCATTTCTTGTGGGATTCGATCCCGACTCTTAGTTTAATATTTTTATTAACAACGACCGCTCAGTCTTTTGATTTATTTTAGAGTGTGATTTGAGCGTTATCATAAATCAATAACACAATTAGTTTGACAAGGGTATCTTAAACAATTCTCAAATGGGAGTTTACATGCAAGTACCCTCACAAATACTACTAACAAGCATATTCAATATTTTAATCATGACCAAAAAGCTTCAAATGATGACTAGTCGGTGTCAATCCAAGCTCGATCTCACTAGTGCTCCCTTTTAATGCAAAACCATGTTTCAACAAAAGCATTCAAGTTCCCTCACAAAATAGATTCCATGCTCTCACAAAGCACATCAATGAAGAAGTATTCTAGAAAACCACTAGTATTCTGGCAACCCCTGGAAGCAAATAAGCAAACCAATAGTATTCTGGAAACCCCTAGAAGCAAATAAGCAAACCACTAGTATTCTGGTAACCCCCGGAAGAAAAGAGTCAACCAATGAGTTGGATACCGGTTGTGCTACTCAGCAAGTCTATCTGGACGTCGCTCTGGACCTGCAGGCATGAATGCAGCGCCCCCCGGCAAGGGGCGTCAATACAAAATAATCTACTAAGCATGTAAGGTAACTGAAAGCTGAAAGTGGAGTATAAGTACCGAATAAAAAAGATAGGGATAGAACACAAGTACAATACCTTATCTCCCTACAATAAGATGATATAAACACATAACAAGCAATAACCTTACCAGACCCCATATTCCCGGTAGGTACAAACAACACACAATCACTATAAGTCATAATGAACGCAAACAATCGCTAAATAGCCATATTTGCCCCCTTACCTAGATCCCAATATTAATCTGATCTAAACTGTCTGAATGTCATGTGCGATGAATCAACACAAATCTAAAACTCTTTAGTACAATACATATATGTTTCTCCGTATGTGTACCATGAATTAATGCGAATCTGAGGCTCTATGGTACAATACATATATGTTTCCCAGTAGGTCTAGCCTACTCGGCCGGTAGGCTTGGTCTACCCGGCCCGTAGCCTCGGTCTACCCGGCCCAAAGACTCGGTCTATCGAGCCCGTATGCTCGGTATAAGAATCAATTTATATGCTCAAGAACCCTACAATGTCAGTGTCTGCTGAGGCCAAAACACGCTCATAGGCGGCAGCCAGATGATAAAACATCACAAAACTAACAAGTAATCATAATTAATCAAAACAAAATCATAACCTGCTTTTCTAAGCTACTAAGTAAGGAGTAGAGTGTCGTTGATATATATTATATCATATGGTCGTAGCCACCTCAATAGGGCAGGGCTATAGGTCAACTAATCATAACACACCGACCATAACAAGCTTAGGCAATTAGGATCATGCCAGAAGAGAAATAATAGTCTTAATATACCTTCTAACCAAAGCCCAAAAATTGTCTTTGTGAAGCTTGCCCAACAAAAGTAATGCAACAATGCGGAAATCAGCGAGGCTGCAAGAACAAGGCATAACTAATCAATAGGACGTTATTGCCACACTCGTGACCAGACAAGTCCAACCCACAAACTGAGGAAAATAACAACAACAATCAGCAACTAACTTCATTGAAGGCATTCCAACAACAACTTAAAGGAGCGACAAGCTCCCGAGGCAAAATAACAAGGTGTATTTCATGTCGTTCAATCCAACAACCATCATATGCGACTCTAATAAGAATCACACCAACCTATAATAACCTCCATCACCTTAACACCATCAATAAAAACCAATAAAAATAAAATTAAATAAGACAAAGGGATTCCCACAACCACAATATCAAAAACACCACCACATGGCTCAAAAATATGTTAAAATGATACTACGATGTGGAACTACAAAGGAGAGTTGTAAAAATAAGATTAACTCAATCAAAATGTCTGAAATAACTATACTAAGTTTCTGCCTCTTTGCAGCTACAACAACCGCAGTCCAAATCAACAAGAAAATTATACCACGATGTTGAGCTCGCGATGTAGGGCAACTTTTGTTAAACGTTCGAGTTGAAAGAATCAACACCCATGGAGGATTTAGTAACTTGAGGTTTGATTTTTCTGGGTTTTTTGATCAGTTATAATGAAAAAAAATGAAGGAAATGGGTGTATTTAAAAGACTAACCTACTTAGGTGTTGGGACCCACTTCGAGGTGTCTGCTTGAGCAGTCTGACAAAAACCTGCATATCTCTCAGTTCTAAACACATATTGATAAATGGTTTAGTGTGTTGGAAACTAGACTCATAGACCTTCGATTTTTTAGGTTATGGTATTTCTAACTTTTTATATGCTAGCAGAAAATTGCATAAACATTTGACCAAAATTTCAGAGAAATTCCTTAACAGCATTTACAATAACCTTTGCCGACTTTTATTTAGCAACTTTCTTTACTTTAACATTTCACATAAAAACTTTTTGAAATTAAAAATAACTCATAAAAAATATCTCCTTATGTGTTAAGAAGTCTTACTCTTATTCCAAAAGTACAAGTTAATCCCAATGTTCAAATGGACGGGGTGTCACATCCTCCCCCCTTAGGGAGATTCATCCTCAAATGATGATTGTATTCTAGATATAATAGGAAATAATGAAAGAACTCATGCAACTCATAAGTAATTTACCTCATTTACTCAAATGTTGGTCTACTCATTTTAAGAAACAATCATGTGAGGATATTTGAATTTCATGTCCTCCTTTGCTTCCCACGTCAACTCCTCAACTTTATGGCTTCTCTACAACACTTTTACCGAAGCTATATCCTTATTATATAATCTTCTTATTTAGCGATCTATTATGGCAATATACTTCTTCATAAGATAGCTACTATGGAATCTGAACATCTATTGTTGGTGATATATGTGTTTGGTGTCCAATAAATCTTTGTAAAATAGAAACTTGAAAACTTGGTATACTGCCTCTAACTCTTGAGGTAACTCTAGCTCATAGGAAAATCAACCTATCCGTTGCAAGATGTGATAAGGCTCAGTGTACCTTTTCAAATAATTCATTCTCAAGTGACTCAAATTCATATATGCTATCATCACTTTCTAGTTTATAATCTAGTGTTTTATATGCTAGTGTCATTTCATCATGTAAGTAAGACATAACAATTTATTTTTCAACATAACTCCCTTATATCATAGTCCTGACGAATATTATTCATATTAGATTACTATAAACTAGATTATTTCCAACCATGTTTTCCTGTCACTATTAACATCGTACTTTCAAAGGTACTCTCTTCCTAACAGCGCCTCAACTTTGTTTACTCCCCTTACGGCTTCTCATGCATATGGTTTCAACTTTAGGATGGCATAGTCTGGAAGTTTTTCCTTTTTTCCTCATGTTAACAAACTAGAAAACATGCTGGTAATAATTCTAGTACATAATAACTAATATAAATTTATTCTAT
>JAJOOF010015204.1:0-16461 GCA_029582545.1 Solanum lignicaule
TGTTGCATTTTATTTATTTTGGATACTGCTTGTTTATAAGCATGGATTTTATAATTTCCGACTTTTAAAAAAAAGTATATTAATTTACAATAAATTAAATAATCAATAAGTTATAATTCATGTAATATAATTTCTACATAACTAAATCCTACATAAATAATATCTACGAAACTAATAGTTGTATAATTAATACCTACATAACTAATACCTGCATAACTAAACCCTGCATAACTAATACCTGCATAACTAAACCCTGCATAACTAATACTTGCATAACTAAACCCTCCATAACTAATACCTGCATAACTAAACCCTGCATAACTAATACCTGCATAACTCTAACCAGTAACCAAACGGCCCCTAAAAGTAATGCATTTTTGGAGGATCTAAAACAGGTGGGGCAGCATTTTTGAAGCGTCCCAGCAACATAACTTGAGGTAATCACAAATTCCAGGCCAACTTATTAATCGACTTGTGTTCTCCGTTTAGGCAAGAAGGGGTTGTCATTGAATTTCCAGAAATAACAAGCTCAACAAGACGCGACCACTGGCTTTCTCTTGTGAAGGAAATTATGCTATTGCATAGGTTTTTACGGAAGTTCAAAATAGATTCACCATTGGAGTCGTGGGAAATGCATGCGAGGACAATACTAGGAATCATTAGGCTACATGCAGCTAGAGAAATGCTTAGGATATCTCCTCCAGGCCCCAAAAACTTCCTAATTTTCGACTTGCTCGATGAATTGCCGAAGGGAGATTACGTGCTTAAAGAGCTTGCCGAGAGTTTGAAGAAAGTTGACACTAGACACCCGTGTAGTGCTAGCTCGATCTTGAGGAGCCTTAATGTCTCCCAAATGTTTGTTCCAAGTGTAGAATTAAAAGAAATCCAAAAAGATATCAATGACGTCCCTACTTCGCCAGTACAAGTCGACCATGTTTCGTCATTGGAGAGTGCTATTGATCAGTCGCGGGAGGAAGCTAAAGAAATTCAAAAGGCTAAAGCTACGGTCGAGGATCTGAAAGACGAAGGAATTGGCAATAGTGTCCAGGTTCTTATGGTAGGTTGCCACTCCACTCCTGTTTACGAGTGTTGTGCATCTCGTATTCCTAATTGAAAAGGTCTCGATATGTGTATGTACCTTTATGCTGCATATCGATTGTGCTAAAGTATGTTCTATTTTTCTTTAGGGTCTGCTTAAACCACTAAAAAAGTTAGTTCCATATGTTCAAGATGCTTTTACATGGGAAAGGCCGATATCCAGTACCATTCTTGTGGTAACGACGTTGGTTGTTATTTACAAGTGAGTTTCCTTATTCCCGCTTTGTCACTTGCCTACGTTCGATGTCAAACAGTGAACTTCTATTGTTTTAGTAAGTCCCTATACGAGCTAACGGATGCTTGTGACTGTAGCGAGTGGGTCGGCAAGGCAATAGCTGCTCTCTTATTGGGAATTGTCGGTGCGATGATATGGGCTAGACGAAGGAGGATACCAGATAAGGTCAACAGGATAGTCGTCTACACTGGATCCGATCAGACAACAATGGAAAGTATAGTGTCGGCGCAACTGGGGCTGAGAAGCGTCTATGACTTGATCCAAACGATGAATGTAACTATACTGAAAATTTGGTCAGTATTGGTTTCGAAAGCTCCAAAGGTACGTTATTTTGCCCTGAATTTTTTGCTTTCAACTCCTTCTGTCCCTTGTTAACTTAGTAGGTAATTGAAGCCCGTGGTACATGTAAATAGCTTTTATCAGTTCAACGTAACCCAATATATACACGTGAATCACTAAAATTTTAATAAATATTAACTTCTGAACTCATAATCTCAAATGTACGAGTTTAAGGTTCGTATTTAGTGCTAATAACTTAAAGGCGGAATCCCTTGAATTTAAATCCTGAATCCGCTTTTGATTGCAGCATGCAGATATGGTAATGGTAGCATTGGTTGTCTCTGCGATGATTTTAGCCGTGGTTCCTTTTAAGTTCATTCTTATGGCGTTGGCATCGTATGGCTTTGTGGCAGCATCAAAGATAGGGAAAAGCAAGCAAAATGAGAAAGGAAATAGGAGATTACAGGAGTGGTGGGACTCTATTCCGGTTGTTCCCGTAGATATTGTGAACGAAATCGAGCCCGATACGTAATCTTGGACGCCAATATGATCCTGGTTTGTTTCTTAGCCTCCTTATCGAATAATTGTGTTCGTTTCAATACCGTCTATTATTTCAATTTCCAACTCGAAACATATTTGTGATATGTTTTTCTTTGTATACGCTTCGATTTGCAAGTGTTCCTTATATTTGATGTCCAATTCGCGAATTGTGTTTATGTTGTGTGTTATGGCAGGGTACCTGAAGACGCTTCATCGCGATAAAAAGGAATAATTTACCTAATATAGCAAGTGAAATGGTGTATTTCATGTATACATGTGTTAATACTTTCATCGTTTTGTAACGCAGTGTGAATTACATAGTTTTTTTTTCCTGGAATAAGAGTTTGATGAATTTTTGTAGAACAATAAGCATCAGATGTCTTATGCAGGTTATAGTTTGCAATTGTCTGCAAAACTTGTGGTTAATTGTACAAGTTTACTATCTTGAAATATATATCCTGAACGTCGCTTTTATAAGCGGAAGTTAGAACTTATGTTCGATATATATATATATATATATATATAATTGCAACGTCCTGATATTCGGACTAGACAAGGCTGACACATGTCCAGCTTAATAGTGATGATATTATCTGCTTTGTTCTTTGAACACGCATGACTTTAAAATACGTCATTAGGGTATAAGGTTTATTTTGTTTTCTATATTTTCTATACATTTATTTTTTCATATTCGAATTTTTTGTTCCAAATTTCTCTGTTCCTTTTTTATATGTCTTTCCAAAACCCATCTAACTAATTTTCAAATTTAACTTTAAGATGAACCAAATTGAGAGAATTAAAATAAGTCGAGTTAATGAATTTTATGAAACTTGTGAATTATATTTTTATGGGTTGATTTTGTCATATTTAATCAACATCTTTTGCTTAAAGAGTGGTTTAGCCAAAATCGTTGATCAAACTAATTTATAAATATCTTTT
The DNA here is from genome assembly GCA_029582545.1 of Solanum lignicaule. Lineage (NCBI taxonomy): Eukaryota > Viridiplantae > Streptophyta > Magnoliopsida > Solanales > Solanaceae > Solanum > Solanum lignicaule. Next base: position 3,092 of record JAJOOF010015204.1, read on the forward strand.
TTCTATACATCTTTAATTTGATTTATTTATACATTTTTTACACTTTTAAGTCTTTACAATTCACTTTAATATTTGATTTTACTTACTAAAAATAATTAATAAGTATCAAGTGTTTATCAACTGTTGAAGTTAATTTTATAACTAAATAATTATGTCTTTGACTAGAAATATTATTTCACAGTGGGTTTGTATTTTGTATTTTGTCTGGTTCTTGGATCTCATCAAGCCTCTTTGCAATTATATACTTATCGTCTAACTCAAGTTGCACCGCTTTTAAAGAAACTTCATTCAAGAAGTTAGATTATATTCTTAGGAATATGTTATACGGTATATGCAAAAAGTTCTCTTACTAGCAAAAGTAAGCAAGATTATTACAACGTATAAACAGGGGCGGCTCAAGTATATTAGTGGCCTAAAACAAAAATCAAATTGGGCCTTAAACTTAAATTGTTAATAACTTTTATATAATTGATTTGTTCTAGTTTTCAATTGATAATATAATCATTCTTATTTTAAATTATTTATCATGAGATATAGTACTCCAAATATGTCAAATTTCTTCTAATAATTCCTTCATTTTTCGTGAAAATTTACTTTTTCTACAAATAGTATTCAATATTTGTTAAAAATAATAATAACTTATAACCTATTATTATTAAAAATGAGGCCCCTTAAATTTTGGGCCTAAGACACATGTCTTTTTTTTAACACTGTCGAGCCGCCCCTGCGTATAAATATTAAAATATATTAGAATTTTTTTATATTCCTTAGAAGTAAAAGTAGCAAGATTATTACAACGTATAAATATTAAAATATATTAGATTTTTTTTTTTGTATTCCTTAAAAGTTTTACCATGCTATAAAGTGAGAAGTACTTTTGTAAAAACTAGTGGTAAAACTTTTATCCATTTAGCGACAATCCTTACCCACACAATCAAAGGTCAATTTTTGCTTGGCTCAAAAAAACTATTGCACTTCTAATTACCTTTTGGGAGGCCATAGTTTTAGTATATTATTAGGATACACAAATATCCATGACGAAAAATTAAATGATAATATATACTTTGTTTCGTATAGAGTATTTGAAAGTAAATAAATACACACATGTCTTTGTCTTACAAATCTTATTCAAATTTGATTTAATTAGACTATTAAATTAAGAAAATACCAATAAGATTTAGGAATGAATCAACAAGATCTTTTTTATTTTAGAATGGTAAACATCGAATTAGTGTAATTGATAAAGATAAAACTAATAAGTACTTTTTTTTTTAGAAAAAAAATCATTGAAATGTTCTTAAACTTTCTACAAAAATACAAATTTTAAAATAGTTTTACCAAAAAACTATATAATAAAAACAAACTAAAAGTACATTATAGAATAAAAAATATTCAAGAAAATCTCAATTATCTTAACTTTTACTTTATCGAATAAAATTCAATTTCCACCTTATAAATTAATTAATCAAACTAAAAATATTCATAAATTATATAAGAATGACCATTTAATTTCTCATTTATTTATTTTTTGGCTATAATTTCTCAAAATTAGTTTTTCGAGGGAGAAATTCCTTAACTACCTTTTATACCTTAACCTATTTGTCTTCTCTTCTCAATTTTTTGTTTTTTTGGTTATACTCTGTTCTTACCGAAAAAAAAAATCACCAGTTTTTTTCAGTTTCTTGGCCATGAAATCCAAAATCAAACAAGATTTTATTGATGAAAATCAAGAAATAATTGAAATTCAGAGGAGAATAAGAGTAAAAATCTCAGACCCAGATGCTACAGAATCATCTTCAGATGATGAAAAACAGCAAAAAAGACCAAAGATTATTGTTCATGAGATTGTTCAGAAAAAGGTAAAGATTCAATCTTTTTTACTAAACAGCAAAAACCCATTACATTTTTATCAATTGCCTCCTCCTAGGGTTCGAAAAAGAAAGTATCAGAAAAAGGCTATTTCTGCAAAATCTGGAAATCCGCCATTAATGGTGGATTCTCAGAACTTGGATTCAACGAAGGTAAAGACTCGTTTTTCACTAAAAAACAGAAACTTTTTGAGTTTTGATGAATCTTCTGGTAAATTGCCTCCTATGGTTCGAAAGAGAAAATCTGGAAAATTTGCTACTGAGATTAGAGACCCATTTAGCAAGAAAAGAATTTGGTTGGGTACGTTTAATACTCCTGAAGAAGCTTCTGAGGTTTATCAATCTAAGAAACTTGAGTTTCAGGAGAAGTTGGAAAAGGCTAGAAATGCAAATGTGGATAAGGTTATTTCTGCAAAATTTGAACTTGGGTCTTCATCTTCGAGTGATCCTCCATTAATGGTTGATTCTCAAAACACAGATTCATCAAATGAGTCAGTTGATAGATTGAAGAAGGCTAAAAATGCAAAAGAGAAAATGGCTATTTCTGCAAAATTTGAACTTGGTTCTTCTTCTTCGAGTGGTCCGCCATTAATGGCTGATTCTCAAAACACAGATTCATCAAATGAGTCAGATGATATATTGAAGAAGGCTAAAAATGCAAAAGATCAAATGGCTATTTCTGCAAACTCTGAACCTGGTTCTTCTTCAAGTGAGCCAATATTAATGGTGGATGAGATTGATGAGCAATTGAATAAGGCTATAAATGCAAATGTGGAAATGAGTATTTCTGCAAAATCTGAACTTGGTTCTTCTTCTAGTGATCAAGTGGATGCACAAACCTCGGATTCATCGAATGGCGTTGAAGAAAGTGATGAAGAAATGTGGATGGGGCAGTGGATACAAATTTCAGGTGATAAAGAAGTTAAATTTTCGCAGAAATTGGGCGTTCCTGTTGTTGACAATTACGGTTTCTTGTTAGGTGAATTTAGCAAATTGGATGATCTTAGTATTTCTGCTTGAGATAACTATAGTTCCATAAATACTATGTTCGAAACTTGCAGCAATTTTAGGTGATTAGGTCCAATTTGTGAATATTAACCGTGGCAATTGCAAGTCGACGAATAAGTGTTCATGTGTTATGGAATTTGTTGTAATGGTTATAACTTTGAATGCAGCAATGGAAATTTGTTCGTCAAATAGAAATTTGAGTTCTTGAATCTTTGTTTGTAGAATATGTGATTATTATGATCTCTCTTCTTTTTGATGAAATCTTCCATCTGTTCGATCCTTTCCTACTTTGTTCGAATTAAATGTATAGATACTTGATATGTGTTTGCTATGTTGCTCGGACACTCCAAAATGCACTACTTTTGTTGGGCTTGATGGATGATGTCTCGGGGTCGTCTGTCGGGACTTGATGTAATGTGAACTGAGTGTTGATGAGATGGAGTCTCGATTTGTGTGTCAAGAAGAATCAATTTGACGTTACAAGTCTAAAGTTGGGCATTGAGGTATGTAACGGCTGAAACTCATCTTTGGCATTAAGGCATGACTTCCTACCACGTGTTTCGGCCTCTATACGAGTCTATAAGCTCCCATGTCACGAAACAACATGTGATATTTTTGAATAGTTTCCTATCATTTGTTTCCTCTAGACGAGTCTATAAGCTCCCATCTCATGAAAGGACTTGTGACATTTTTGAACAGTCTGAGCAAAATAGTGTGTTTGTATGTATTTTTTGGTTGAAACTTGGGTGGGTTGGGGGGTGGGGGTGTTTAGTTGGTCTCATGAGAAGATCTAATCTTGACACAAATACTCACTATGTACAGAGAGAGAGTCGAAATGGACTGAATTGGCATGGCCTAAGTTGCGCGGACTCTTCACTTTTGATGCCACACCCGTGTCGGATTCTCCAAAAATACACTACTTTTGGTGAATCCGACACACACCTCTTGACATTTTTGAAGAGTTCGAGCAACATAGGGCATGGCAACCAAAACAGTAATCTAAACTGGCAACTATTACATCAGCTACTACTATGTCCTACTCTTCATAGAAATGATTTCTTGCACAATTTTCCTTGTAACTACTTGTGTTGGAGTTTCTGTGTAGCTCGGAATATCCTTCGGTTTCTTTCAATTCATATGTGGTATACACAGATTCTGTCAAACACATTCTGTAAATTGTTCCTACTAGGCTTTTGCCCCCTTAGCATTTGCATATGCCCCAATGAAGCTCTTCTTGCCCCATGTCATTGCTTGTCTGTCAATTCCTTGCCAGCGTAGGATCCCATTCAAGATAACGCCAAGATGGTCAATAGTTTCACTCTCCCTATTGCATTTCACTATTTCAGATCCGTTTTGGTGAGCTTGGATTGTAACTAATGATCCTACTCCATTGGACTTATTTGAAAACACCTCTAAGTGAGACATACATCTTCTTGATGTTGATTATATCACTTTCCTGATAGCCAGTAGCTTGTAGTTGTTGTTTGGTTCTCAGAATCTTCTGTACCGCCCAAGAACGCCTGGTTTGAGGTAGGGGCAGAGTCAAGTAGGGCCGAGGGGTTCATCCGTACCCCTTTTGGCTTCTAAGTTCTAACATGTGTTTACTTTTTTATATTTTGAACCCCTGAGTGAAAATTTTGGCTCCACTATTGGTTTGAGGTACATTCCCAAGTTTACCAACTGTTGTTCTATTCCATTAAGTAATGTTCAAAAATCCTTGCAGTTCTATGTCAACAGTGCCTTTTTTGGTATCTCCACTCCACCAGTCCACAAGAATCCCTTACAAATTGTGACATAAGAAGTTTGATCACCTTAATTTGCTGGTAAAACAAGATTTGTGACCAGTAAATTTGTATTGAAAAGAGTACATAGAATGCGTTTCACTTGTTGAACAGGTTCTAACTTCTATGGTTGATCCGTGGTGACATCTTTGAGGTGATCTCGTCGTGGTAAACCTAAGTATTTGAAACAAAGGGGTCTTCTGAATGGAGTAAAAGAACTTGGGATCATCAATTTCTTCCTTTGATGGGAAAACACTTAACAGTACTGTAACATCGTACTATTTTATTGATTATAAAAAATAGTGATACGTAAAGCTCTGTTTTGAGTTCACATTAAAGTTAATAAGAGCATGTATCTTTCTACTTTTATTGATCATAAAATTGGGATACAGTAAAATCTCACTAACTTAATATTCGGTAAATTAATAATCTCTTCAAGATAATATTTTCCTACGATTTCGACTTGGGCTATTGAAAAAAATCATCAATTTCGATAAGATAGTATATTTTCAGAAGACTCCTATATAAATATATGATTCCGTTAATATTATAAATTAATAATTCTTTAAACGTAGAAATATATTTAAGACAATTTAGTGAAAAATGATTCTATTGTGTTTTGTTTTTTGTTAAAATTTAAATCTAGTTGAAGCTCATCTCTAACTTTTCTTATTGTATCCAAAAGTTCTGGTGTTGTCTTTTCGAACTATACCATAAAATTGTGAAGAGTTCTAGATGCGATAAGTGCTTCCTTACGGGTAAGTAGTTCCAAAGGTATTGTATCATCTTCAACTTCATCATCAACATTGTTTTTTCGATGATATCCACAATTTCTTCTAAGCTTAGGACCTTTGAATATGTATCATTTTTACCCGGATAATCCAACATGTTATTGACGTTCAAATTATTGCGGAAACCAAGATCACTAATTGTGACCTCAAGTTCATGAATGAATTTATTTTGTATGTGGATTCAACAAATATAATACATAATTTAATAAGATACAATGATTTTGATGTATTTATTATTCATTGTACCTTATGTATGATAAATTTATTTTTTCTGTAAATTCAATAAGTATGATACATTAATTAGTAAGATAGAATGATTTTGAAGTAATTAAAATTAAGCTTCATTAAATCTCAAAACACTCTTTAATTTAATAAATATTACTTTATCAATTAAATAATAACTATATAAAATAATAATATTCATAAATCCCACATATATTAATTTGGTGAGATTTTACTTTACATATATTGAAAAACATTTAAAGCTCCAAGATACTATTTTAACCATATCATAATAGCCATTAGAAAACTTGAAAGATTCTCTTAACATATAATGTATACTTTATAATACTTAATTATGAAGGGCCATGTTTTAAATGATTTTCCCTTCTTGTTTTATGTATATTCACAATTCAAATACAAATTAATCAAGAAGTCAAAATAATAGATGCTTATTATAGACATTTATTTATAATCAATTAAAAAAATTATACAACGGTGAATAATACATAAATTCATGAGATAAAAATATATACACGTCAAAATTAATTGGGTATCATTTACCAAATTGGGAATTTTTTTTTAATATTCAATGTCAAATAAGGGATATTAATAAATAATAAATGTAAAGTAGAGGGACTAATCTTGCAATTTTTGAATAAATACTTAACTATTTTCCTTTTTTGAAAAAATAAGACTCGTTTTGTTAAATTCTTTTCCAAATAAAATCAGGACCAAAAGTTTCCAATTATTTTATAAAAAAAAAGTGTTTTTATTAAAAAAAATTCCTAAAATGAATAAGAAAACTTTATTATATATATCCACAATTTAACCTCCATTTTATCACATCTCAAAATTTTCTTTTCTCTACTCTGTTTTTAGTTAATGAAATAATTTCTTTTTTTCCCTCTCAAATCTTTGATCATGAAGTCTAATAAAAAAATATCGAAGAATTCTTACGTCAGATTGTATCCTGTTGGTGTTCGTAAGAGAAAAAATGGGAAATTTTGCGCTGAAATCAAACACCCATTTAACAAGAAAATGGTTTGGTTGGGTACTTTCGTTACTGCTGATGAAGCTTTCGAAAGTTACAAGTCGAAGAAGCTTCAGTTTGAAGAACTAGTCATGGCTAAAGATGCAAAAAAGAGACAGAAATTTGAAAAATCTGTTCAAGAATCATTAATGGGTGTTGCTGAGAATACGAATTCATCAAATGGGGTTGAGGAAAAAATTGATCTTTTTGCAGAGGAAAAACAAGAATCGTTAATGGGTGATTCTGAGAATTCAAATTCGAATTTGAATTTGAATTCGATTTCATCAAATGGGGTTGAAGAAAAAAGCAATCTTTTTGCAGGGGTTGAAAGTGATGAAGAACTGTTTAAGGGGACTTGGGTGAAAATTTCGGAGGGTAAAGAAGTAATGTTTTCACATAATTTGGGGGTTCCCGTTATCGATAATTATGGATTTTTGTTGGGTGAATTTAGCGATTTGGATGATCTTAGATTTATGTAAAGTAATATTTGATTAAAAAAAAATTGGTTTGTTAAGAATAGCAATTTTGATTGTACAAGCTCTGTTTTCTGAATATTGATGTAGCTAATTGTTAATGAAATACTTCTTAATGAAATACTCCTTTTGGAGTTTTTGAAGTTTAAGTATTTGCTTAGTTCTCATTTCATCATAGATTTTAGTAAAATATTACGATGGAATTGAAACGGAAGAAGTATTACATAAATGAGTTTGATGAATACAAACATTCAATACAGTGATCGTAAAACGTATCTTCTTTGTTTTATTTTACTTGATTCATATTGACTTGATATAATCTTGAGCAACTTTCACATATAGCAAACATAAAAAACATATTTGTATGTTATAACTATAGTTTGCATAATTGCGCTCCATAACAAATTTTATGTTTGCTATGGAGCTTTTGATTTGTATAATTTGCTACAAACATTCAATTTTATACAAATTGTTCAGTTTTGTATAAATTCATTTATACATTGTAATTTGTATAATAAGATCTGTATTTGTATAATATTATATTTGTAGTTTAAATACAATATTTGTGTTGATGGTTACCTACATTCTATTGTATCATATTAAGGTAACGATGAAAAAAATTATTTTTTGTAACGACCGATTTGGTATGATCGCATCGTTACCTTAATATTTTCTTCTTATTTTGTCTTTATTTATTATTCAATAATCATATTTCTTCTTTTATCATACATTCTCATAATAGTTGTATCATGTACCATGCTTTTCTTGTAGGTTTATTATTCAAATTATGGATGTGTGTCATTATATAACGACGGAGAACGATACAATCTATCCAAATATTGAATTCATAAAAAACAATAGAATATGATACAATACAACACAATACAATACAATGTGATACATTATGAAACAATACGTAACAACCATCTAAATGTGCCTTTTTTAACAATACGATACAATAGAATACGTAACAACCATACAATACAACACAATACAATGAACTTCATAATTATTTTACATTCAAATGTGTTTTTTATTTTTTCAATTCTTTTAACATATATTAACCATCACCTGATAAATATAGGAGTAAAATTTGCGTACATTTTATTTTTCTACTTCTTACTTTGCGAGAATATACTACTTACTATGTTTATGTTATTGTTATTTATTATGGGGTTGGCCTCATCATACATATCAACCACTATTAGGTGATACAGAACTATTTAATTTAATGTTTTTTTTTTAATTTTTATCCACCACTTGAAACTGTAGGTAAAAAAATGATTTTTGTATTCCCTTCGTTTCATATTATTTGACATATATTATCTAACATATTTTTAAAAAAAACTTTAATTAGATATATTTTATTAAATTAACATTTTATTTATTGATGATACTTTAGAACTTTAAATTTGACTATTTCTACTTTATGAATAATTCATAGGCATGTAAAAGTTACAATAATTTGATCTACCCTAAAAATAAATTCTACACATATTATAGAAATTTATTTATAATTGCACTATACATATAGAATTAAGGGAAAATTGTATATAATAGCAAATTATTAATTCAAATTAAATGCTATAAACATAGTTTGATTTAATTGTACCCCATAACAAACTGTTGCTATTTCGCCTCTCTCTTGGTGAATCTCGCTCGCCACTCTCGTTCTCTCCCTCGCCTCTCTCGCTTTTTATACAAACGCAAATGTATAAAATGTGTTTGTGTTTGTATAAAGTGAGAGAAAATTGTATATATACATATATTTTCGTTCCCCTCTCTCCCCTCTCCCAGATCTCGCTCGCCACTCTCCCAGATCTCGCTCGCCACTCTCGCAGATCTCGCTCGCCACTCTCCCAGATCTCGCTCGCCACTCTCCCAGATCTTGCTCGCCACTCTCTCCCTCGCCTCTCTCGCTTATACAAACAGAAATGTATAAATTGTATTTTTGTTTGTATAAAGCGAGAGAAAATTGTATATACACATGCAAATACATATATCTTCGTTCTATACACTTATAATTATACAATACAAATATTTCCCTGTCCAGTTCTCTTTTGCCTTTCTCTCTTTCTCGCTTTATACAAACACAAATTATACAATTGATCTTTTGTATATCTATACCGAAACAGAAACAAATTATATACAACTGCTTTCTTTTGTCTATGTATAGCGAAATATACATATTTATGATTGATATGGAGCGCAATTATGCAAACTATAGCTATAACATACAAATATAATTTTTGTGTTTGCTATATGTGAAAGTTGCTCTAGAATTAATGGGTGATAGTTGATATTTAGACTAAGTTTAATAATTCTACCAAAATGGGAGGTCTTAATATTCATTGTCAAATTAGGACATTAATAAATTTCATGTATAGTAAAATAGAGGACCAAAAATTGCAATTTCTCAATAAATATTTACTCGGAGTATTTAACTAATTTCCCTTTTCTTTAATAAAATGTATTTTTGTTAAATCATATATATATATATATATATATATATTCACAATTTAACTTCTATTTCTTCACATTTCAATTTTCTTTTCTACTTTGTTCCTATAGAAATAGTCTTTTTTTTTCAATAAAATCTTTGACCATGAAATCATATAAAAGAACATCAAATTTTTTTTGTGTCAGATTGTATCCTGTTGAAGTTTGTAAAAGAAAAAAAGGAAATTTTGTGTTGAAATCAAACATATGTTTAGCAAGAAAATGATTTTGTTAGGTATTTTCATTATTGCTAATGAAGCTTCCGAAATCAAACATCCTTTTAACAAGTCTAAAAGGCTTGAATTTGAAGAACTAATTGTGGCTAAAAATATATATAAAAAAAAAGGGCCAGATTTCTGAAATATTTGATCAAGAATCTTGTTCAAATGATGAATCTAAACAAAACCAATTAATGGATGTTGCTGAGAATTTCAATTCAACAAATGAAATTGAGGAAAAAATCAAAGAAGAAATTGAGAATAAAACTGATGAAGAATTGTTTTAAGGGGACTTGGTAAATATTTTAGAGGGTAGAGAAGTGATGTTTTCATAGAAATTGGGGGGTTCTAATTGTTGATAATTATAGATTTTTGTTGGGTGAATTTAGTGCTTTGGATGATCTTCGCATATATGTATAATACTATATACCCTCCAAAAAAAAGGGCTAAATCAGTTCATAGTAACAATTTTATAACTATTGGGGGTACAAATTCTATTTTTACCAAATTTCAGAGGCACGAGGTCTTTGTGATTAACTTATCGATATAATCTATGTTGTTATGTTACAACAATTGTCAAATCAATAATTTACTTCTCAATGAATAGTTTATTAATATGAGAAAATTAATTTTCTCAATATTAGTATGGTGTATAATGAAATGAAAGTTTGTTAATTACTTATAAGACAATTAAGTTTGATAAGCACAAATATTCAATTTATAATGAAATTATTTTTCTTATTTTTACAAAATTTATTATCTTTTAAAAAAAATATCCTCTAAAATATTTTGATCAACCAAGCAAAAATTTTACTTTCCTCCACAAACACACCTTCATTCAAAATGGGATACATCTATTGAATAATATTTAAAGTTCTAAGATATTGTTTTAATTAATATCATTAATGGAGCTGGTTATAAAAGTTTTTCATAGTTAATAACCAATAAACAACTTGAAAGATTGTCTAGAAATTATTAATTAATTAGTACCTACTCTTCTCTTACCTCAACATTTATTATTCATACAGAAATACATATTATTGGTAAATTTTTTGTTGCAATCACTTTCTCCTTCAAAGATTAATACGATATAATGTTGTAAACTTCACAAATATTATTTGTTTATTATTCTTAGGGGATACTATATGACAAATATGAAAATGTGACCTTTCATTAGTAATTTTTTGTGAAACACATCAAGTAAAATTCATAGGCATGGACGAATTATAATAATTTGTTCAATTCTAAAAATGTTAATTAGTTCGTAGGCGTAGACCATTTATAATGATATGTTCGCAGATAACTTATAATGATATGTCCCAAATCGAAACATAATTAACAATGGTAAGAATAAAGAGATGCCACAAAAAATGAAATCATCGAGGCACCAACCCAAAACCGAGTAAAAACAAAAACAAATAAATAAAGTAATATACACTAATAGTGTAAATATTTTCCACAACTACTATACTCTAATATATAATAGTACGTGAGTTGTATTTACCAATATTATCAATTGGTACTTACAATAACCACAATAACAATATATTCAATATAATCCCACAAAGTGGAGTCTAGGGAGGGTAGTATGTCTACATATCTTATCTAATTCATAAGTATCTGAGGTAGAGAGATAGTTTCCGATAGACTCCCGGATCAAGGAAAAAATAGTTCAAAGCAGTCCAGAAGAAAAAAAGTACAAGAAATAGCAGATAGCAGAAAAAACAACAGAAAGTAATAGGACAATATCTAAAAAAATAAATAAATCTGATAGTCGAAGTACAAGGCAATAAATAATAACACAAATTGAAGGACCAAAAACTAACGGAGTAATAAACTACAAATACTAGTATGGACATATGACAAGACAAGGCCTTAGCTTCTAGGTATTAACCCTCTACCCTAATTTGTCCACAACTTCCTATCGAAACTCATGATTTACGTAAGTTGAAATTGCGACGACTTATCTAATCACCTTTATCAAATTTATCTTTGGTCTAGCTCTACCTTTTCTTAAACCATTCATATATAGTCAGCCTCTCACACCTCCGCACTAGGACATCCCCTATTCACATGCCCGAACTATCGAAATCTCATTTTTTGCATCATGTCCTCCACCGAAGTCACTTCCACATTGTCCCGAATATCCTTATTTTCAATCATATATCTCCTGATATACACATACATGTATCACAACATTCTTATTTCGGCAACTTTAAACTTCTCAACATGAGAGTTCTTGACTGACAAACTCTCCACCCTATACAACATAGTTAGTCTAAGAATCGCTTTATAGAACTTGACTTCAAGCTTTGGTAGCACCTTCTTATCACACAAGATTCTGGATGCAAGACTCTATTTCATCCAACATGCACTAATTTGTTAATTCTACCAAATTAGGAGATTTTAATGTTCATTGTCAAATTAGGACATTAATAGATTGGATATGTAGACGGTAAAAAAAATCAAACACTGAAATTTCTCAAAAAAATAAAAAATTACCCGGAGAATTTAACTATTTTTAAAATTTTTTTAATATAAAATGTGTTTTGTTATATCTTTAACTTAGGTCAAATTGAATCTTGACTCATTTATTGTCTTGATTCATTAATTATGCCCCCGTTAGTCAACCTGCCAATTGTCACCCTATCTAAAATGTTTGTTTATATATATATATATATATATATATATATATAATATAGCTCTCATTTTTCATCTCTTGATTTGCTTTTCTATTCACTTCTTTATTGAAATAGCCCTATCTCTCCACCCCCAATCCTTTTTGTTTTAAAAAAATTCTCCAATCATGGAATCCCAAAAAATAACATCAAACAAAAATCGTGCTAGATTATATCATGTTGGTGTTCGGAAGCCAAAAAGTGATAAATTTGTTGCTGAAAGCAGACACCCAATCGACAAATAAAAATATTTGACTGGGTACTTTTACTATTGTTGATGAAGCTTCTGCAAGATACAAGTCTAAGAAGCTTGAGTTTGAAGAATTGATCATAGCTAAAAATGTAAAAAAGGATAAGATTTCTGAAAAATCAGATAAAAAAACTTGTTCTAGTGATGGAACTAAACAGAAGTCATCAATGGGTGCTACTGGAAATTCCAATCCATCAAAGGGAGTTGAGGAAAAAATCAAAGAAGAAATGGGGAATGAAGCCGATGAAGAACTATTTAAGGGGACCTGGGTGAAAATTTCAAAAGGCAGCGAAGTGAAAATTTCACATAAGTTAGGGGTTCAAGTTGTTGATAACTATGAATATTTGGTTGGTGAATTTAGTGCTATGGATGTGTCGCGCCCCGTTTTTCGCAAAACGGGTTCTGGTGCACGACCTAACAACTCTTTTGGGCTTTGGGTGATTGAAGAGTCGCCACCTAACGAATTAAGGCGCGTTAGGGCACCTATCTAACCTAACTAAGTCTAGCTAAGGTCTACGAACCAGAGATCAGGGTAAGGGTTCAAATTACCTC
>JAJOOF010015205.1:0-27452 GCA_029582545.1 Solanum lignicaule
ATATATATATATATATATATATATATATATATATATATATATATTATTTATAGCTAAATTACTCGTCTTTAGCTTATTCAATTGTTTGTTGTCGCCCTTGGGGCTATTGTGGTTAGTTGTTGAGCTATGAACTGCCTATGGGGGTTATGATGTTGTCTAATAGGAGTATATTATTGCCTAAGAGGGTTATGTGTTGCCCGCGGGGATATATTGATGCCAAAGAGTGTTATGTGTTGCCTACGGGGATATTTTGACGCCAAAGAGGGCTATGTGTTGCCTATAGGGCTATGTTGATGCAAAAGAGGGTTACGTGCAGCCCACAGAGCTATGATGTTGCCTAAGAGGGCTATGCGCTGCCTATGGGGATATATCGTTGCCAAAAAGGGTTATGTGACTTCTTACAAAGACAAGGGGCTATCAATAGGGTTATGTAGATTGATTTGGCACCTTCTGGGCTTATGGTGGCCTAGGTAGGTGGTACGTTGTTTGTACCTACCGAGCTTATGGGGGCTTGGTTAGGTTGTTGTTTGATCATTTTTGTATTTTTTTAGATTCAGTAGTGGGTTAGCATGCTTATCTAAATTTTGATTTCCTTACTTGATTGCTTTTGGTATATTATGATACTTGCTCATTTAGTCTATAGCTTTTCATACCCTATACATTATTTTGTACTAACGCCCTATTGCCTAGGGGCACTGCATTCATGTATACATGTCCTGACAGACTACCCAGTAGACCTCCTCAGTAGCAGGATTGACTTCTATCTGGTTGGCTAGCCCCTTTCCTCCGGAGCTGCCAGAGTTGGGAGGTTTGTTAGCTTTTGTAGTATATATTTGTATGGGTAGGCTGGGGCCCTGTCCTGCCAATCTTTACTACTCTTATAGGCTTGCAAACTAGTGTGTGAGGTGTATAGCTATGGTATGGCCATGCTGGCCTAGTTTGTTGGTTTGCTGAAGCTTGTGAGTTGTTTGATGTATTGTCTTGATATATACCTGCTTTCAGTTTTGGTATAGAGATCATGGTGGCCTCGACGGCCCAATCAGGACTTCTGTGCTAGTTGGCTATTTCTTTATATGAACTCTTGGGAGTAGCTGATTCTTTTATAGATCTGTTCACAGGGGCTTTGCCGGCCGAGGGCTTAGTTTTAAGCCGAGATATACTTGTTTATTTTTTTGATTGTGTGTGGCTGCCATGCGCTAGTAGCAAATGGTTTAGCAGGGTCGGCTCGAGCCTGAGTTCTAGTATTAGGATCTAGTTGTGCCCCTTGAGTTTGGGGCGTGACAAACTTGGTATCAAAGCAACGTTGTATCATAGGAAGTCTGCAGGCCGTGTCTAGTAGAGTCTTGTTTATAAATGTGTTGTGTACCACATTCAATAAGTAAGAAGCTACCGGACATGCTAGAATTACTATCCTTCTTTTGCTCACCTCGTGTTATAGAGCGGTGTCTTAAGGGTTGAGGTTTCTGGCTTATAATTGATATTTGTATGCAGATAGAGATGGCTGACACAAGACCGGCTACAACTAGCCAGGGGCTAGATACATCTGCAGGCGAGGGTACTGGCAAGGTACCACAGGTGGAGGTAGCCCATTATGAGACCCAAGGGAGACATCTTCTCAGCCCCCTATAGCTTCTCCACCGCTTCAGAAGCCTCTGAGGGTTACAGGACCCCCGACTCCACCAACAGTACCACATCTAGTTCATCTTATTCCATCTGACCAGGATTTCAAGAGTGCAGTATGTATGTTAGCACAGTTAGCAGCTGCACCGCGCCAGCAAGTTGCGCCCGATATTGCCAAACCTTTTGAAAAGACCAAAATTTCAAGAGTTCGTAAATTTCTTGCCTTGAATCCTCCACAGTTTACAGGGACAGATCGCAGGGAGGACCCTCAACACTTTGTTGATCAGCTTCATAGGATCTTCAGAGTCATGCATGCCTCAGCGACTGAGTTAGTTGAGTTAGCAGCATTTCGATTGCGTGATATTGCAGTATTGTGGTACGAAAGTTGGGAGAGATCTAGGGGCAAAGATATATCTCTACCCACTTGGGATAGTTTTATAGAAGCTTTCATAGATCACTATTTGCCTCGAGATATTAGGGATGGCCGGGTAGACCAGTTTCTAAACCTCCGACAGGGCAGCATGAGTGTCCGAGAGTACGGGCTGAGATTTGATTCATTGGCTAGATATGCACCAGCATTTGTTGATACAATGCATGATAGGGTGCGTAAATTTGTGGGAGGGCTTGACTCATACTATATCGACATTTGTTCTACCGCTGCACTAAATGATAATATGGATATCTCGCGAATTCTGGCCTTTGCACAAGGCATAGAGGATCACTGACATCTACAGTATATGAGTGAGAGGGTCGAGAGAGAGAGAGAAAAGATGGCTAGGCCCGCTGGTTCACTGGGAGATTTTCAAGGTGGTCCCAAACCCCAATATTCTAGTAGGCCACCTAGACCTCTACCACAACAGTTCCAGGATAGTAGATTTGATCGTCAGGGATAGTCAGGACCAGGTGAGGGTTCACGAGCATCAAGCTTTCAGCAGCAGAGGGGTTCAGGCCAGGCTAGGACAACACCACCGTGTTGCGCTACTTGCAGTAGGATGCATTTCGGGAGGTGCAAACAGGGTTCCACATGTTGTTATTCTTGTGGACAGCAGGGCATGGGTGGAGGAACTGCCCGACCATAGGCAGGGTGGTATAGGTCAGTCGACCGGGTCAGTAGTAGGTTCCTCCTCATCAGCACAGTCTACAGGGCGTGGACCCTAGACTTCAGCAGGTAGAGGTAAAAGCGGAGGCAGAAAGGGAGCATCTAGTTCTGGTAGTGGCCAGAACCGTACATATTCACTAGCGTACCGACAGGTCTCACAGTCATCACCAGATGTTGTGACAGGTGCATTAATTGTTTGCTCTCATTGTGTTTATGCTTTGATAGATCCTGGATCTACTCTATCTTATATTACCCCATTTATTGTGGGGAAGTTATGTATAGTAGCAGAGTCATTAGATCAACCCTTTATTGTATCTACACCACTTGGTGAGTCTATTATTGCCAGGAGAGTCTATCGAGGTTGCACGGTAGAAATTATCGACCGTCAGACCTCTATAGACCTTGTAGAGTTAGAGATGGTCGATTTTAACGTCATTATAGGTATGGACTGGTTAGCGTCTTGTTATGCTAATGTTGAGTGTCGGACAAAGATTGTTAGATTCCACTTACCAGGAGAGGCAGTTCTAGAATAGAAAGGTGATACAGCAACACCGAAAGGTAGGTTTATTTCCTATCTTAAGGCGAGGAGGATGATTACTAAGGGTTGTATTTATCATCTTGTTCGCGTTCATGATATAGATGCAGAATCACCGACTCTTCAGTCTATTCCTGTAGTTAATGAGTTACTAGATGTATTTCCAGACGAGCTTCCTGGTATCTCTCCAGAACGGGAAATTGATTTTGTTATCGATATTCTACCAGGTACACAACCCATATCTATCCCTCCTTATAGAATGGCTCCTGCTGAGCTAAAGAAATTGAAGGATCAGCTGAAAGATTTGCTTGATAAAGGCTTTATCAGGCCCAATGTTTCACCATGGGGTGCACCAATATTATTTGTGAGAAAAAAAGATGGCTCGCTGAGGATGTGTATCGATTATCGATAGCTGAACAAGGCTACTATAAAGAATAGATATCCCCTTCCGAGATCGATGACTTGTTTGATCAACTACAAGGTGTTAAGTACTTCTCGAAGATTGATTTGAGATCAGGGTACCATCAGGTACGAGTTCAGGAGAAAGATATTCCGAAGACAACTTTTAAAACCAGATATGGGCATTTTGAGTTTTTGGTTATGTCTTTTGGATTGACCAATGCCCCAACAGTGTTTATGGACCTGATGAATAGTATATTCAAGCCGTATCTAGATACGTTTGTGATTGTATTTATTGATGATAATTTGGTCTATTCACATTCAAAAGCTGGGCATGCAAATCATTTGCGAGCAGTCCTTCAGGTTCTTTGAGGGTAAGAACTTTACGCAAAGTTCTCTAAGTGTGAGTTTTGGTTGAGCTATGTGGCTTTCCTAGGCCATATTGTATCAGATGCAGGCATTACAGTTGATACACAAAAGATTGAGGCCATAAAGACTTGGCCCAGACTCATGACTCCGACTGAGGTTCGTAGTTTCTTAGGATTAGTTGGGGACTATAGAAGGTTTGTATAGGGGTTTTCTTCACTTTCGTCACCATTAACGAAGCTGACTCAAAAAGCAGCTAAGTTCCAGTGGACTGAGGCTTGCGAGCATAGTTTTCAAGAGCTAAAGGACAAGTTGACATCAGCACCAGTTCTAGCATTGGCAGAGGGTTCAGAGGGCTATGCAGTGTACTGCGATGCTTCTGGTATTGGGTTGGGATGTGTTCTAATGCAACATAGTAAGGTTATTGCATATGCTTCAAGACAGTTGAGGAAGCATGAGAAGAACTATTCGACCCATGATTTAGAGTTGGCTGCAGTTGTGCATGCGTTAAATATTTGAAGACACTATTTGTATGGCATTCATGTTGACATCTTCACAGATCATAAGAGACTTCAATATATCTTTAGACAGAAGGAGTTAAATCTGCGACAACGTCGGTGGCTTGAGTTACTGAAAAACTACAACGTGGATATTTTATATCATCCAGGAAAGGCAAATATGGTAGCCGATTCCCTCAGTCGAAGATCTATGGGTAGTTTATCCTATTTAGGTGTTGAGAAACGTGAGCTAGTGTGAGAGCTACATCAGTTAGCTAGCTTGGAAGTCAGATTGTAAAAGGTAGACGGTAGTGGGGTCACAATTCAGGACACAATCGTATCATATCTAGTTGATGAGGTAAAAGCACGTCAACATGAGGACCTTAGCTTAGAGCTGCTAAGATCCAAGGCTCAAGATCAACAGTCTTTAGCATTTGATATAGCAGGAGATGGAGTGCATAGATATAGCAGTCGATTGTGTGTTTTCGGATGTTGCAGGGCTTCGACATCAGATTATGGAAGAGGCACATCATTCCCGTTATTCTATTCACCCTGGTTCGACGAAGATGTACCATGATATTAAGGAGATCTATTTGTGGCACGGGATGAAAAATGACGTTGCTGAGTTTGTGGCACAGTGTCCTAACTACCAACAGGTGAAGGTTGAGCACCAAAATCCCGCTGGGCTAGTCCAAGAGATAGTCATTCCTTTGTGGAAGTTGGAAGCAATTAATATCGATTTTATTACAAGGTTACCTCGATCGCATCGTAAGTTTGACTCTATTTGGGTAATTATTGACCGACTAACAAAATTAGCCCACTTCTTACCAGTCAAAACTACTTTCACAACTGAAGATTATGCAGGGATTTACATTCGAGAGATTGTTAGGTTGCACGGCGTCTCGATATCTATTATCTCGAATAGAGGAACACAATTTACCACTAACTTCTGGAAGTCTTTCTATAAAGGATTAGGTACGCAAGTTAATCTCAGTATCACATTTCACCCTCAGACAGATGGCCAAGATGAACACACCATTTTAACACTTGAGGACATGCTACGGGCATGCATGCTAGACTTTAATGGAAGTTGGGATGACCACGTACCTCTTATTGAGTTCGCATACAATAATAGTTATCATTCTAGCATTGGGATGACACCTTATGAGGCTTTGTATGGTAAAAAATGTAGATCCCCCATTGGATGGTTTGAGGTAGGTGAGTCAGGGTTGATTGGACCTGATTTAGTACAATAGGTCCCCCATTGGACAATCAAGAAAAAGTACACTATCCCCAGGATTGATGACTTGTTTTACCAACTTCAGGGTGCTAGTCATTTTTTGAAGATAGACCTCATATTCGGTTATCATCAGCCCAAAGTCAGAGATAGTGACATTCCAAAAACAACCTTCTGAACTCGGTACGGTCATTATGAATTTGTAGTAATGTCATTTGGACTAACAAATGCTCATGCAGCTTTCATAGATTTGATGAACATGGTGTTCAAGCAGTATTTGAACTTGTTCGTTATCGTCTTTATTGATGATATCCTCATTTATTCTAGGAATGAGGAAGAACGTGCGACTCATTTGAGGGTTGTTCTGCAAACTCTCAAAGATCGTCAATTATTCGCTAAGTTTATCAAATGTGAGTTTTGGCTACAATCAGTTGCTTTTCTTGGTCATATAGTGTCTAGCGAAGGGATCCGAGTGGATTCTAAGAAAATAGAGGCAGTAAAGCAATGGCCCAGACTTACCTCTCCTACAGATATTAGAAGCTTCTTGGGTTTGGCTGGTTATTACAGAAGGTTCGTGGAAGGATTTTCATCCATAGCTTCTCTATTGACTAGGTTGACTCAGAAAAAGGTTAAGTTCCAGTGGTCAGATGATTGTGAGAAGAGCTTCTCAGAACTAAAAAAACTAGGTTGACTATAGCTCCTATTTTGACTCTACCAGAGGATTCAAACGGTTATCTGATCTATTGCGATGCATCCAGAATCGGCCTAGGTTGTGTGTTGATGCAGCGAGGTAAGGTTATAGCTTAAGCTTCTAGACAACTTAAGGTGCATGAGAAGAACTATACGACTCATGACCTCGAGCTTGCAGCCGTAGTATTTGACCTAAAGATTTGGAGACACTACTTATATGGTGTTCACGTAGATATATTCACAAATCATAAGAGCCTTCAGTATGTATTCACCCAGAAAGAGTTGAACCTTCGCCAAAGGAGATGGCTTGAATTCCTCAAGGATTATGATATAAATGTATTTTACCATCCTGGTAAGGCCAATGTAGTAGCTGATGCTCTTAGCAAACTATCTATGGTTAGCTGGGGGCATGTCCCAGCATCTCTAGTCAGTTAGAGGCTTATTTTAGATATAGTTAGATTCAGTTTTAGATTTGAGTTTGACCTTTCAGTTGTTATTAAACTCATAGTTTATATATTCAGACAATATTGGGTATTCCCCATCATTTTTGTTAATTATGGTTTTAAGCCTCCGCATAGTATTTCTCATGTCATTTTATCTTAGTATGTTATGATATGTCAGCTCAGGGTTAGCTTGGGGTCACTCATGATCCTAGGTCCCGTGTTACGTCAAGAGGGTAACCTCGGGGCGTGACAAAGGGTCCTAGGGATAGGACTAGTCAAGTAAAGTCTTACATTAGTCTTGCAAGTCTTTTCGTGTGCATATCTACTTTCTAGTTCTCAAATGCTACATAACGGCCCTTTAACGCATTCCCTAGCTGAATAACTTATCTTAGAACAGAGTCTAGGGTAAAGAAAGAAAGGTAGATTGGTAACACTTTTACTGTGCTTGGATTGGCATGTCTATCCCCCTTTGTTGGTTGAGGTTCGACCTTTGACTCCGCTTGCCTCTACTTTTCATGTCATGCGTAAAAGTCTTAGTGAGATTTACTTTTAAAGTCAGGAATTCTTTTTCATCCCCCCTGTCAAAGTCGACGTCTTAACCTAACTTCCTGAGCTCAATTGATTCTTAAAGTAGTAACTCTGGATCGAGAGCTAAATGCATACCTTATTATTATGAAATGAAAAGGAGAAAGTGCTTCTTTTTTTATAGATGTTGTGGTGAGTAAGAGGGGGTTGTTGGCTTGCTGGATAGCTCGTGCAATCAAGGAAAAATTCCTTCACCTTTTTTTTTCAAAATGAAAAAGTAAACTACCTTAGTAAGCTATATTTGGTTGCTAAGCAATCTGGGCACTACTCTAGGATGTGGATTGATCATAACGAGAATGGACTTCTCTGTAATGTAATGTAAATATAATAGAGGAGGCAGAGTCCAGTTCTCGTTCCTTCTCGACGAGACGAAAGAGATATGAATTCCATTTAGGCAGGTCAGGGCTTGGCTTGACCTGTGTTCTCCCGGGTCGGTAGCGAGAACTTGAAAGTTAATCATTCAGTGGTGTGGTGTTCATAGAACAGAAGGCATCGGCTTAGGAATGAAAGATTTGGATGGAGTCTCGCTCATAGAGAAAGAGTACGCGTGTTAGTGCGCTACAACTTACGTAGTTGATTGGATCAGATAGCCCTTCCTTCGGGAAAGCAAGCAAACCCAGCACAAACAATTCCATTTTGATCAACAACTTAGAGGTATGGTCGAGTGGCTTAAGGCATTAGTTTGCTAAATCGACATACAAGAAGATTGTATCATGAGTTCGAATCCCATTTCCTTCAGTACAACAATGAAATGGGCAGGATAAATTATGTGAGAGAAAGAACCATTTGGTGGAGTCCAGTCCGCTAAAGGATAGAATAGAACTTCTTAGTGACTAGGAGTGGAAAGCCCATTGCACCTTGTTTTTCTTGCCTATCTTCTTTCTATAAGCAAGCTCCCTCCGGCAGTCCCTTGATGGATCTCGGTTCTTGAGCATGTTGGGGGATTAGGTGGCAGTTGAAAGAGCTGCTCTAAAGCTTGACGAAGAAGCAAAAAAAGCCTATCTATTCTATTTTCTTAGTTTAGTAAAGGTTTTTTTCCCTTACTAGTCAAGTGGTAAGGTAGAGCGCTCTTCGATGAAGAAAAGGGACTTCAGGAAAGTGGTTCAGGTAGCTCAGCTGGTTAGAGAAAATGACTGAAAGTCCTTGTGTCAGTGGTTCAAATCCATTTCTAAGCAGGCGAAAGGTCCAAACCCTAGCCAGGAGTGAGCCGGATTGAGAAATGAAAGTGAAAGAGTAAGAAAAAATATGTAAGCGCTCATGCAAAATACAGATGATTTTTTTGTGTTAAGGTTGGGGTGCTTAAGGCAAATTAAAAAAAATGGTTGATTACTCGAATTGGTTCTCGCATCCCTCCAAAATGATGGGCGAGTTTGGTTTGAGTGTTCATCGATCGGGTGGATCTATATGTTTCGGGGTGGTGAGATGAGGTGTGGTGCAGTCTGGTCAGTGCATCTGTTTTGGGTACAGAGGGCCATAGGTTTGAATCTTGTCACCTTGATGCGATGTTGTGAAAAAAAAGATACTATTTCAATTATTATACTGGTGTTAAGATTTCAAACTTGTCGTCTACTTTCAGGAAAGGTTATGATGAGCGTGATCACAAAAAAGGTTATGATGAGCCCTTTTAGAGTCCCAAAAAAGGCTATAATGAGCCCTTTTAAAGTCACAAAAAAGGTTATGATGAGTTTTTTCTCCTATTTCCAAGATCAAATTCTAGTTTTTCTTTGTAGTATATTATTTTTTTTGCCCTTTTTCCAGCTTCTTGCTTGCTACCTTCTATTTTCTCTGTTTTCTACTGGGCTCTCTTGAGTTCGGTTGGGGCTTTCTCGAAAGGCTAGTTTTATCTCTAGGTGGTAAGGTTATTTCCTTTCTTATCAAAGGATTGGGCTGCTCCGGAGCGCTGGCCTTGGCGATTGCATGATTTCTTCAATTTGTGCAGTTTCTGAATCATCAAACATGATGGCTCCTTCGGGGGCCTCTGGCTCAGGATCAAGTGAGATGGAACCTCCAAGCTGTCTGGGGTAGGAGAAAACTCATATTAAGCATTTCCCCAACATCAACTGGTACAAGAAGGAGCCACGATAGCGAAGATCAATCCATCTCAATCTACAATAAGCATTGCATTGGGCATGCAACTCAAAAAGATAGAAAGACCGCTCGCTCAAAGAAAACTATTTTAGAGCCTGGTACTAGCCAAGACCCCTCTCCTTACAATCAAGTGGTTGAACGTCCCCTCTCATGTCATGACCCAAGGTAGCCCCTAGGTGTAACATGGCGTATAAGACCCCGAGAGGCCCCATACAAGCCACTTAGCTTTCATCATATAAGATAATAGAATAAATAGATTTAAAACAGTTTGAACATATCATAGTTTTATAGAGAGAAGCGAAAATCTAAACATCGTCACAAAGTCATCTAGTACATAAGAATTAATTAGGGCGTAGCCCATACATCATGTTCCAAAATTGAAAGTAAGGAAAGACTAAAAATAATAAATGTCTAGTCCTCGAAGCGTGAGGACTAACCAAAGCTCGAAATCTCCTCAGATGGCTCTAGCCACGAAACTAGGAACTCTGATTGTCAAACACTATATTTGGGAAAGATGTAGGCAAGAGTATGTGTTAGTAAAAACATGTACAAAGTATGATAGTCATGCAAAAAACATTTGAAAACATGCTTAAAAGAGATACCTTCATGAGATGCAATGACCAAGCTAAAACATGAGATAAAGAGTTAGAAAACATGAGTCATAAAACATGGTCAATGCACATAATATTCATCTTAAACATGTATGAGATACTTCTTGAAGTAACCTTAGTTCATCATAACTTGCTTGTGGGAAGTAGCCTTAACCGACATGTAAGACCATGTGAGCTGGTAACATGGAATCCAGTGTCTAGCCCACACCGAAAAGGGGTGTCCTACTTGTCACGGTAAGAACCATGAACTTCTAGCTATTTTGGATCCATTACCTAATGTATATCTAGACAATAATATATTGGCACATAGTTTATAGGACACGGGTAATCACCACTTATCTACTCGGTTCTAAGGTTAAATTCCATGAAATAGTTCTTAGTCATATTCATCTTAGCTCTTGAAGGAACATGGGTAATTGCCTCTTGTCCTTACATCATCTGACATGGGTAATCGCCCCTTGTCATTCAATTAGAGAGCATAGGTAATCGCCTCTTGCCTCAATCATGAGAATAGTTCCTTAACATTGGTTCATTTTAGGTGAGAATACCTTTTAACCATAAGAACCCTTATTATGTGGGAAAACCTTTCACAATCATGCTTACATGCTTTCTTGTGTCATGTGAGAAATCCTTTCAACAACACAACAACAACATAATTACTGATACTTCACTCTCAAAGCATTCTTAAAACATTTACATCAATTTCATAAGAACATGCCTAATTCCATAATTCTCATTTAGATAATCAAGGTTTGAGTTCTTTTTTTCTAAGTGTTTGCTCTTGAAGCTCTCATTCAAGCTTTTCGGCAAAGCTCCGTTGGTGGTGTGAGTTAGTCGCCTCCCTGCTCGTTCCATCTCAGTCGATGCTCCGAAAAAGGTGATATCCCCTTCCCTTTGCTAAGTTCTTCTTCATTTCGTGTTATTGTTGTTTTGAAATTTTCAATTATTGTGATCATGTTGCAGCTGTGTATTTTCTGATTTTCTTAATGAAGATACCAAGTTATGGTTTTAACATTTGAATTTAGCTAAATGTTATTCCTCTTGCTGATAAAATGTGTTGTGCTATAAATTTAGTTTATGCTTGTTTGAATTTTATTACTGTGATTTATTAAATCACTGGCTTGCAATTGTGACTCGTGTGCTAATATTAGCCTAAAGTTATCTTATCTTATTTTTATATTGTTGTTGGCATATGTATATATTAGTGTAAAGCTATTGTTGTCTTTTTCCCCAAACATCTTGATACTTGTCTTGATATGGGTAGTTATTTGTCCTTCTTTGCTTAATATAGAATAATGGTACAAATCCAATTGTCTTCTTCATTATTGAAGCTTCTCTTCAACACATTCCATGTTTTTGCATTTTTTTTCATGTTCCCAGTTAACTCTTGTCCCTTTGTTTGGTGTTAGATTCCTTTACTCTTTTCATGAACTCACATTTTGTCATGTTGGGAGTCATATATGTTGGGTTTATATTGTGATTTGTGTTTATTGTTTGAGCAGGATTTCAACATGATTTAGAGTCGGAAATTACATGATGTTAGTTTATTTGTGATATAAGATAGGATATTGATAGTAGAATTGAAATAGGGTAATTTTAATAAGCATGGGTTTGAAATCATCAATGTACTCCTTGAGATTTGTCATTCTGTTGGTTCCTTTGGAAAGCCATGTTTGTCAAATATGAAGATGGTTTGGTGTCTTTAACTTCTTCAATCCTAGTGTGTATCAAAGTTACTATGAATCTTTATTAGTTTCATTCTCCTAATTCTTGATTCTTTTATCCATCTAGGAGTTGTTAATGTTGGTCATGCTATTGTGAGGAAATTTATATTATTACTATTTTACATACATAGCTACTTTAGTGAGTATCCAATTTTGATTAGTTACTAATTCTTATTATTTCTTATTTTTATGCTTGACCTTCCTCGATTTGGGTCCATCGGACCCTCTCCTTCACTCATTGCATCTCGGTCTTCATCATTGTTCAAGCTGCTGGGAAGCTAAAATACAGGGCAAATGGAAGCAAAACGCAGGCTGAAAATTGAAACACATGTCTCCAAAACGTCCAAAATGGGTTGTATACATGTTGTATACAGAAGTATACATTGATATACGAGTCAGCGTGTTGAAATACAGGTTGAAAATAGAGATGCAGGTGTATGGGAGTCCAAAAATGGATTATATAGATTTGTATACACTGATTTGCAGGTTCTGGACGCCGATATAAAAGAATATACACCAGTATACAGAAGTTGTATACATTGTATTTAGGCAGTAGAGAATGGGACAAAAGGCCTCCTAAATTCCAGCAGCATATTTAATTTAAATGGGCCAAGCCCATTTATGGCAAACCTTTAGGATTAGGACATGTGGGCCAAGAGTCCAGAAATCTGAATTTGGGGCAAAAGCCCAAATTTGACTTAACCTCTTCTTTCTTTGTGTATTTGCTTTTTAACTCTAACATTTATTTGTTTGGTTTAAATTTAATTAAATCCCTTAACGATGAACCTTTTCGTTATATTAATTAATTTTTTAATGTTTATACGTAGTTATTTATATTAGCTACTTTTTTATATATAAAAAAAAACTATTTCTTTCTAAATTATTCAAGTGTTAAATTTCATAAATACATGTATATATATATGTATATATATATATATATATATATGTATATATATATATATATATATATATGTATATATATATATATATATATTTCAAAAAAATTTAAATAACTTATTTCCATCAAGTTATATTTTCAAGTTAGTCAAAATATTTTTAGTCAAGTCGTAGGATAACCACGTGTTAGCGGACACTTCAAATGCTTTAAAAACCTTTTTGAAGTGTAAATGAGAATCTCGTATATAAGTCGATTTATCTCTTACCTTAAGGCTAGGAAAATGATTTCTAAAGGGTATATCTACCATCTTGTTCGGGTTAAGGATTCAAACTCTGAAACCCCAACTCTTGAGTCAGTCCCAATTGTAAATGAGTATCCAAAAGTATTCCCTAAAGATCTTCCCAGAGTTTCTGACGAAAGGGAAATAAACTTTGGAATAGATCTCATTCCAAATACCCATCCTATTTTGATTCCTCCTTATAGAATGGATCTAGCCGAGCTTAAAGAATTGAAAGAACAGTTGAAAGACCTTCTAGATAACGGCTTCATTAGACCTAACATCTCTCCATAGGGTGCTCCAGTGTTGTTTGTGAAACAAAAAGATGGTTCTCTCAGAAGGTGCACTGATTATTGTCAGTTCAACAAAGTCACAATCAAACATAAGTATCACATCCCCAGAATTGATGACTTGTTTGACCAACTTCAAGGTGCTAGTTT
Source organism: Solanum lignicaule (assembly GCA_029582545.1). Classification (NCBI taxonomy): domain Eukaryota; kingdom Viridiplantae; phylum Streptophyta; class Magnoliopsida; order Solanales; family Solanaceae; genus Solanum; species Solanum lignicaule. Next base: position 13,510 of record JAJOOF010015205.1, read on the forward strand.
CTTTTCTAAGATAGACCTCAAATTCGGCTATTATCAGCTCAGAGTCAGGGATAGTGACATCCCGAAGACAGCCTTCAAAACTCAGTATGATCACTATGAATTTATAGTTATGGCTTTTGGACTAACAAATGCTTCTGCAGCTTTCATGGACTTAATGAACAGGGTGTTCAAACAGTATTTGGACTTGTTCGTCACCGTCTTTATTTATGATATCCTCATTTTATTCTCGAAGTGAGATAGACCATGCGACTCATCTGAGAGTTATTCTGCAGTCTCTCAAGGATCGCCATATATTCGCTAAGTTCAGCAAATGTGAATTCTGGTTACCATCGGTCGCTTCCCTTGGTCATGTGGTGTCCAGCAAAGGGATCTGAGTGGATTCTCAGAAAATTGAGGCAGTACAGCAGTGGCCCAGACCTGCCTCTCCGACTAATATCAGGAGCTTCTTGGGTTTGGCCAGTTACTACAGGAGCTTTGTTGAAACATTTTCATCCATAGCTGCCCCATTGACCAAGCTGACTCAGAAAAAGGTTAAGTTTCAGTGGTTAGATGAGTGTGAGAAAAGCTTCTTAGAACTGAAGACCAAGTTGACTACAACTCATGTCTTGACTTCACTAGATGGTTCAAATGGTTATGTAATTTATTGTGATGCATCTAGGGTCGGACTGGGTTGTGTGTTGATGCAACAAGTTAAAGTCATAGCTTATGCTTCCAGACAGCTTAAGGTCTATGAGAAGAACTACCTAACTCGTGACTTTGAGCTTGTAGTCGTAGTGTTTTCCCTAAAGATTTTGAGACACTACTTGTGTGGTGTTCATATTGATGTGTTCATAGATCATAAGAGCCTTCAGTATGTGTTCAGATAGAAAGAGTTGAATCTTCATCGAAGGAAATGGCTTGAATTCCTCAAAGATTATGACATAAATGTGCTATACCATCTGGGTAAGGCCAATGTAGTGGCTGACGCCCTCAGAATATTATCCATGGGTAGTGTGGCACACGTTGAGGAAGAGAAGAAATAATTAGCTAGAGATATTCACCGGCTTGCTCGCTTACGAGTTTGCCTTATGGACACGTTAGATGGTGGTATGATAGTTCACAATGAGTCAAAATCTTCATTGGTAGCAGAGGTTAAGGAGAAACGGGATAATGATCCTATATTGCTTCAGTTGAAAGGTGCAGTTCATCAACAGAGAGTTCTCCTAAGGGGGAGATGGTATGCTTTGTTACCAAGGTCGCTTATGTGTTCCAAATATGGGTGAGTTGAGGCATCAGATCTTTAAAGAAGCCCATACTTCTAGATATTCTATTCATTTGGGTGCCACTAAGATGTACTGTGATATACGGGAAGTCTATTGGTGGAACGACATAAAGAGGGACATCGCAGATTTTATGGCTAAGTGTCCTCATTGTCAACAGATTAAAGTAGAACATCATAAACCAAGAGGTATGACTCAAGAGATTAGCATCCCTCCATGGAAGTGGGAAGTGGGAAGTGATAAACATGAATTTCATTACGGGTTTACCTCGTACTCGCAGACAACATGACTCCATTTGGGTGATAGTGGACAGAGTCACTAAGTCAACTCACTTCTTGGCTGTTAAGGCTACAAATTTAGTGGAGGATTATGCTAGACTCTACATTAGTGAGATAGTCAGGTTGCATGGGGTTCCCTTGTCTAACATCTTACATAGAGGTCCCTAGTTTACATCTCATTCCTGGAATTCATTTTACAAATATCTTAGTACTCAGGTAAATCTCAATACAACATTTCATTCGCAGATGGATGGTTAGGCAGAGCATACCATTCAGACCTTAGACAGTTCAACTAATTAGAGATAGACTAAAGATAGCTCAGAGTCGTGAGATGTCTTATTCAGATGTAAGGAGAATAGACTTAGAATTTGAAATCGATGATTGGATTTTCCCACATGTGTCACCCATGAAAGGGGTGATGAGATTTGGCAAGAAAGGGAAGCTCAGTCCCAGGTAAGGTCCTTACAGAATTCAAAAAATGGTTGGTAATGTGGCTTATGAGTTAGAGTTACCAACAGAACTAGCAGTGGTTCATCTTGTCTTTCACATTTCCTTTTTGAAGAAGTGTGTGGGTGATCCGGCATCGATAATACCTTTAGAAAGTGTGGCTATGAAGGATATTCCAATTGAAATTCTTGATCGTGAGGTTCGTAGGTTGAGAAATAAGGAAGTCACTTCAGTAAAGGTTTTTGTGGAGTAGTCAGTCCATAGAGGGAGCTACATGGGAAGCAGAAGCAGCCATAATGGCCAAGTATCCTCACCTTTGTCCTTTTAATTCCGTCTCAGCTTGAGGTAATGGTTCATCTCCAATCTCTCAGTTTACTCTTGTGTAATTCAGTCTCAGTATCTTGTTCCCTCAGTTATCCTTGCATTTCAGCAAATTTACATGTTTATGGAACTCAATTCAGTTTGATATCAGTTTCTAGTACTCAATGGTAGGGATTACAACTTTTTCCCTCCATACTCAGCTTGTTTAGTCTTCATTCGAGGACGAATGATCCCAAGGGGAAGATATTGTAATACATCGGGCATCGAGAAGGGATTAAAAGGGGAAATTGGGCAAGTCCATGAATCCAAAATGGACCATGGAGCCTTCACAGCACCCTAGATAGTTCGTGTAGGGGACCACGACCCATTAAAAATGTCGTGAGTGACCATCTAGGACTGCCCTGGCAGGGGTCACCTAGACAGCGCCCTAAAAGGCTTGTCAAGGGCATCATGAACCACCCTCCAAGGGATGCCTAGGAGGGAGTCACCTAGACGGTGCCTTTAATAGACCATGGTGACTTGGACGTCCCATCTAAGGGTCCGTACAAGTCACCCAGTCAAGGAGATTGCACCCAAGGTCAGTGTGAAGGACCACAGATGCTTAAACGGTCCGTGGAGCTTCACACGGACCGTGAAGTTGTCCTTGAAAAGTATTGTCAGGTTTTGAGTTTTTGGTCAAATTCAAACGATCATAGATTTCATCACAAAATGAATTAGATGGTCCATGACCTATCGAATTAAAGATCCTTCAGTCCTCTTTCCAACGCCACTTAGTTTGCCTATTTCTAAGCACGGAGTAAAATGTTATGTCCATTTTAACGAAGCCTTGTCAGGCAGGGCATCCTCACGACCTGCTAGAGGAGCCATGGTGATCATGACGGCCCGTGAAGCCCCTCTTGAAGTCACTTCATTAGCATGCATTGGTCTTTTCCCCTATGTGTTTGGTACTTAAACTACATCATTTGGTGCTTAAACTACGTCGTTTTACTCAGTCTAAGCGTAGTAATCTAGTCAGAAACTACCTAACACCCTCATTCTTCTAAAATCATCCAACTTATAAAGAAAAGAAAAGAAAAAGGCTACAGTTTCTCCCAAGAACAAACAGAGGTATTCTTCAAGTTCAAACTCGAAATTCAAAGGATTTCTCCATAGTTTTTGCCACCAGGTATGTGGGATTTCACTAGTAGGTTCCTTTTACCCATTAGGTCCATAGAATTCAATCAATTCTTCAGTTTCTCCATAAATTGTTCAGACCTAATGTTCCTAAATCTTAGGGAACCATTGAAATTTAGATGTTATAGTTTCTATGTTATTGATGAAATATTTCTTGGAGAACTAGTATAGTTCCACGTATATAACTCAGAACCCTGACTTGTGTTACTAATCAGTATTTCATGAATTATGCTTGCTAGTCAGATTAGTCAAAAAATCATGCTTCAGAATTCGAATGTCATATCTTTCAGTATATACATGTTGCATTCTCATATAATTATTAGTATTTTGAGATACTCGATATTTCAGTTGCATTTTAGCTTTACATTTAGTTAGGAGTAGACTTAGCAACGAGTTGGACTAAGGTTCAACATACCCTCAAGTCCCAGAACTACGTGCCATCATAGGTTCATAAGTTCCCTCTGTTGGAGATCAGTTATAGTGATCACACCACAGTCATGCCTTTATACCCCGACAAGGTATATTGGGTCCTCTCGATGGGGCGTATAATCGGACTTCACATTTAGCTCACGTTGTTTATGTCGGTTAATAGTATCTCCCACAGACAGATTCATGTTGCATTGACTATGTATTCAACATTTACTTCACTATTTAGTTCAGTATGTTATCTTCATGATTAGGATTTGGTCATTGCATCCAACTCAGTTTTCAGTTATGTTCAGTATATCTATTTCCTTGTTTAGTTGTTATATTGTTCAACTTAGCATATATCCTGCATGCTCAGTACATTCAAAGTACTGACACATAATTTTGCGTTGCATCGTTGTATGATATAGGTTCAGGCACTCAGTATCCATATCGCACTTAGCTCAACTTACAGTCCGTATTCAGCAGCTTTAATGGTGAGTCCTCATAGTTCAAGGACAATATACATGCTTTACTTTTCATACTTTACTTTTTAGTTTCAATCTTATTAGAGTTAGCTGGGGGGAATGTTCTAGCAACTCAATTCAGCTAGAGGCTTTCAGACATAGAGTAGATTCAGTTCGAGTTGTTAAGTGTTGTTTCAATCATCACTATATTATTCATATATTTGATATATTCAAACTTGTTGGGCTTTTCCCTATTTCAGAACTGTTTTTAGCTTCCACACAGTGCATGATTTTATTGAACTTGTATAGATATGTCAGGCAATGGTTTAGCTTGGGGTACTCGTGACACTAAGCATTGTGTCGCGCCTAAGGGATACCCTCGGAGTGTGACACACAACCAACAATGAAGATAGGTAAAATAAATGCAATAGAGTTGGCTACAACACAAGTAAGAGATATAACACTATACCAACATGGTCAATAGCAAACCAACTTTGTACTCATAAAGTGAACACAACAACAATTACGGAATAAGTTGTTATTAGTTCAATATAACATCCCTGTGATATAGTAAAGAAGATTTTGAGCTTACCGGCAAGAGTGGGTATCTAAATTGGGGAGGGATGAGGAATTGGTTATGACGTCGTGCAGGTTTTTGCAGCGGTATTTGCTTCAACCGAGGCTCAACTTATTGAATAAGACTAATAGTTGGTTAATCAATACTTAATGATTTAGAGTGACTTTCAGGTGGTTCCTTATGTCACACCCCATGCTCGAAGGGCGCAACTGGCTCCTAATGCCAAAACTCGGGCCCGAGCCAACCCTGTTGAATTAATTGCTACTAGCGCGTGGCAGCCACATGAAATCAAGAAAACAAACAACTATATCTCGGCTTAAAACTAAGCCATCGGCCGGCAAGGCCCCTGTCAACTAATCTATAAAAGAAACAGCTACTCCTAGGAGATCATTTAAATAAATAGCCAACTAGCACAGAAGTCCTGATTGGATCATCAAGGCCACCATGATATCTATACCAAAACTAAAAGCAGGTATATATCAATAGAATACATCAAACAGCTCACAAGCTTCAGCAAACCAACAACATAAGCCAGTATGGCCATAACGTAGCTATACACCCCACACACTAGTCTGCAAGCCTCTAAGAGTAATAAAGATTAGCGGGACAGGGCCCAACCTACCCATAAAGATATATACAACAAAAGGTAACAACATCCCAACTCTGGCAGCTCCGTAGGAAAAGGGATAGCCAACTGGATAAAAGTCAATCCTGCTGCTGAGGAGGTTTACTCGGTGGTCTGTCAGGACCTGCATGCATGAATGCAGCGCCCCCAATGCAATGGGGTGTCAGTACAAAATTTTGTACAGAGTATGAAAGGCAATAGACTATGAGGAGGTATCCTGATATACTGGAATAATATGATAAATAAATCGAGGATAAGATAAGTGTATTGACCTACTCTTAAATCTAAACTTATCAAAAATAATAAAACAACAACCTAACCAAGCCCCCATAAGCTCGGCAGGTAGAAACAATACACAAGACCACCTACTAAGGCCCTCATAAGCCCGAAAGGTGCCAATCAACCTATATACCCCTATTGGTAGTCCCCTAGCCCTGTAGGCAGTCACATAGCCCTCTTAGGCATTAATATATCCCCATAGGTAGCACATAGCTCTCTTAGGCATCAATATAGCTTATAGACAATGCATAGCCCTCTTAGGCAACAACATGGCCCTGTAGGAAACACATAGCCTTCTTAGGCGTCAATATAGCCTTGTAGGCAACTCATAGCCCTTTTAGGCATCCATATAGCCATGTAGGCAGAACATAGCTCTTCTAGGCATAGATCACATTCCTGCAGCTAACCACAATAGCCCTAAGGGCAACAATAACAATCCAATTGCTAAAAGCGAGCAATTTAGTTATAAGCAACCTATACAAATAGCCTCTAAGTCGTGGCCAACATAAGGACGCTACTAACTGAATAAGAATCCCGACAAGGGAGGATTATATCAACTCGAGCAGCCAACAATCAACAATAATGGCTACAACTGTAACAAGGCTAACAACCCAATTACATTGCTCCTAAGCTTTAAGGAAACATGTCGTAAGTAGGGAATAACCTTTACATATATTTCCAATGAACGTTCGAAAGATCGTAGTTCCTTCACGAAAGTTGTTCCTTATGTCCTAAGCTTCTCAAACACTATATATACAGAGCTGGCACACACCTATAAACAATTCATAATTAATCTTAAATCGGTAGATTTGCCATATTACCCCAACTTGTTGAAACGTCCGTAGAAAATCATAAAAACAACCATAAAAGGGTCCCGAGATGATTACCTTAGTTAACCAAGTGTAAACCTTGAAGAAACACTAATAACTACAAATTTATATCTTCAAAAACCAGCTTCAAACGCAGCTAATAAAAAGGAAAAATGATTACCACGTGTAGGGATTACGTTTCTAGGCACGGGGGCAATGTTTAATGGTAGAAATCGTCAAAAACTAACATTCATCATGCTAGAACTCCATAGGAACCCTCTCTTAAACTTTCTCTCTAGTTTGGAACTAAAATGAAATGTTTTCATGGCTTAAAACGTTAAATAAGCCGACATACCATATTTTTTACCCGACCCGGATTCTACCCCGGCAGTCCCTAGTAAAACCCTTATAACTTTTTACTCTGATGTCGGTTTGATACGGGGTTTTGTGCATTGCACACTAGACTCATAGGCCTTCAATTTAATGGGTGATACTCCTTCTAACTCTTTATATATTGGGAGAAATATCCAAGACATTTGACCTAAAATTTACAAAAATCTTTAAAAAGAAACTTACGATAACTTTCGCCAACTTTTATTTTGTCACTTACTTAACTTCAAAACTTGAGATACAACCCTTGAACACTCAAAATATGACATACCACATCATTTTTAATTTATTACTCACCCTCCTTGTCTTTCCACGAAGATACAAGTTAATTTAGACGTTTTGAAAAGTCGAGGTGTTACATCCTTCCCCGCTTAGAAACATTCGTCCTCGAATGAAAAAAAAAATTGAGTCACGTGGTTAAGTTTGTCACTATCCAGGAACCTAAATGCAAAAATTCTAACCTAGGCACCTCACATGATGATATAAATTGCTAAGCATTATAGCTCCGCAATAATAGTGCAAGCAAATATACAACGACAACCACAATTATAATAAGCAACAATATTAAAAAAATCAGATAGGTATCTTACCTCACTGCACCAATATAAATTGATATGCCATCACCCTGAGATATGAAACAAGTGAGGATATTTGGACCTCATGCCATCCCCAGCTTCCCAGGTCACCTCTTCTCTATTCTTGTTTCTCCACAAGACTTTAACCGAAGCCACCTCTTTGGTCCTCAATTTACGGACCTGCCGATCAAATATGGCAACTGGAGTTTCCTCGTAGGACAACTCCTCTGTGATCTGAACATCCTCAACTGGGATAACCCGGAAGGGTCTCCTACGCACTTCCGTAGCATAGATACATGAAAACCTGGATGAACAGATTCTAGCCCCGAAGGCAATTCTAACTCATAAGCCACTCGTCCTACCCTCCAAAGGATTCGATATGGCCCAATGAATCTTAGACTAAGCTTGCCTTTTCTGCCAAATCTCATAACCCCCTTCGTAGGCGAGACTTTTAAGAATACCCAGTCATCGACGCAAAACTCTAAGTCCCTTCGTCGCACATCTGAGTATGACTTCTGTCGGCTTTGAGCTGTTAGCAACCTCTCCCGTATGAGCCTGACCTACTTCACTGTCTGTTGTACTAAGTCAGGTCCAATCAACCCTGACTCACTTACCTCAAACCATCTAATGGGGGATCTATATTTTCGCCCATACAAATCCTTATAAGGTATCATCCTGATGCTGGAATGATAACTATTATTGTATGCGAACTCTATAAGAGGTAAGTGGTCATCCCAACTCCCCTTTGAAGTCTAGCACACACGCCCGTAGCATATCCTCGAGTGTCAAAATTGTGCGCTAAGCTTGGCCATCTATCTGAGGGTGAAAGGTTGTACTAAGATTACATGTGTCCCCATTCCTTTCTGGAAGGACTTCCAGAAGTTGGCGGTGAATTGTGCTCATCTATCAAAGATAATAGATATTGGACACCGTGTAGCCTAACAATCTCTCTAATATAGAGCCCTGCATAGTCTTCGGTCGTAAAAGTAACCCTGACTGGTAAGAAATGGGTTGATTTTGTTAGTCTATCAACAATTACCCAAATAGAGTCAAACTTGCGATGTGATTGAGGTAACCCTGTAATAAAACCCATATTAATTGCTTCCCACCTCCACAAAGGAATGGCTATCTCCTGAACTAGCCCAGCGGGCTTTTGGTGCTCAACCTTCACATGTTGGTAGTTAGGACACTGTGCCACAAACTCAGCAACGTCCTTCTTCATCCCGTGCCACCAATAGATCTCCTTAATATCACGGTACATCTTCGTCGAACCAGGGTGAATAGAATAACGGGAATGATGTGCCTCTTCCATAATCTGATGTGGAATCCCTGCAACATTCGGAACACACAATCGACCACTATATCTAAGGACTCCATCTCCTGCTATATCAAATGCTAAAGTTTGATGATTCTGATCCTTGGCTCTGAGCTGAAGCTAGGATCCTTTTGTTGCCGTGATTTTACTTCTACAACTAGAGATGATACGGATGTGTCCTGAATTGTTACCCCACTATCTTTTGCCTTTAACAATCTGACTCCCAAGCTAGCTAACTGATGAAGCTCTCATGCTAGCTCACGTTTCTCAACACCTAAATATGATAAACTACCCATAGATCTTCAACTGAGGGTATCAGCTACCACATTCGCCTTTCTTGGACAATATAAAATGTCCACATCGTAGTCTTTCAGTAACTCAAGCCATCGACGTTGTCGCAGATTTAACTCCTTCTGTCTAAAGATATATTGGAGGCTTTTATGATTTGTGAAGATGTCAACATGAACGCCATACAAATAGTATCTCCAGATCTTTAGCGCATGCACAACTGCAGCCAACTCTAAATCATGGGTCGGATAGTTCTTCTCATGCTTTCTCAACTGCCCTGAAGCATATGTGATAACCTTACCATGTTGCATTAGAACACATCCCAACCCTACACCAGAAGCATCATAATACACCGCATAGCCTGTTGAACCGTCTGGCAATGCAAGAATTGGTGTTGATGTCAACATGTCCTTCAGCTCCTGGAAACTATACTCTCAAGCCTCAGTCCACTGGAACTTAGCTGTTTTTTTAGTCATCTTCGTTAATGGGGCTGAAATTGAAGAAAACCTCTCTACAAACCTTCTATAGTACCCAGCTAACCCTAAGAAATTATGAACCTCAGTTGGAGTCATGGGTCTGGGACAAGTCTTTATGGCCTCAATCTTTTGTGTATCAACCGCAATGCCTGCATCTGATACAATATGGCCTAAGAAAGCTATAGAGTCCAACTAGAACTCACACTTAGAAAACTTTGCATAAAGTTCTTGATCTCGAAGAACCGAAAGAACTGCTCGCAGATGATTTGCATGCTCATATTTTGAACGTGAATACACCATAATATCATCAATAAATACAATCACAAACAAGTCTAAATACGGCCTGAATATACTATTCATCAAGTCCATGAACACTGATGGGGCTTTAGTTAATCCAAAAGACATTACCAAGAACTCAAAGTGTCCATATCTAGTTCTAAAAGTTGTCTTTGGAACGTCTTTCTCCCGAACTCGTATCTGGTGGTACCCTGATCTTAAATCAATCTTTGAGAAACACTTAGCACCTTGTAACTGATCAAACAAGTCATCTATCCTCGGAAGGGGATACTTATTCTTTATAGTTGCCTTATTCATCTCTCGATAATCAATACATATTCTTAGTGAACCATCTTTCTTGCTTACGAACAACACTGGTGCACCCCATGGTAAAGCACTAGGCCTAATAAAACATTTATTCAGCAAGTCTTTCAGTTGATCCTTCAACTCTTTTAGCTCAGCAGGAGTCATTCTATAAGGAGGGATAGATATGGGTTGTGTACTTGGTAGCATATCGATAGCAAAATCAATTTCCCATTGTGGAGGGATACCAGGGAGCTCTTCTGGAAATACATCTAGAAACTCATTAACTACCGAAATAGACTGAAGAGTCGGTGGTTCTGCATCTATATCATGAACATGAACAAGATGATAAATACAACCCTTGGTAATCATCCTCCTCGCCTTAAGATAGGAAATAAATCTACCTTTCGGCGTTGCTGTATCGCCTTTCCATTCCCGAACTGCCTCTCTTGGAAAGTGGAATCTAACAATCTTTGTCTGGCACTCAACATTAGCATAACAAGACGCTAACCAGTCCATACCCATAATGATGTCAAAATCAACCATCTCTAACTCTACGAGATCTATAAAGGTCTGACGGTCAATAATTTCTACCGTGCAACCTCGATAGACTCTCTTGGCAACAATAGACTCACCAACTGGTGTAGATACAATAAAGGGTCGATCCAATGACTCTACTACTATACATAACTTCCCCGCAATAAATGGAGTAACCTAAGACAAAGTAGATCCAGAATCTATCAAAGCATAAACACAATGGGAGCAAACAATCAATGTACTTGTCACAACATTTGGTGATGACTCTGAGTCCTATTGGCCGGTTAATGAATATGTACGGCTCTGTCCACTACCAGAACTAGATGTTCCTTCTCTGCCTCCGCCTCTACCTCTACGTGTTGAAGTCTGGGGTCCACGCCCTGTAGACTGTGCTGATGAGGAGGAATCTATTGCTGACCTAGTCGACTGACCTATACCAACCTGACCTATGGTAGGGCAGTTTCTCCACCCATGCCCCTCCTGTCCACAAGAATAACAACCTGTGGAACCCTGTCTGCACCTCCCGAAATGCATCCTACCGCAAGTAGCGCAACACGGTGGTGTTGTCCTAGCCTGGCCTGAACCCCTCTGCTGCTGAAAGCTTGATGCTCGTGAACTCTCACCTGGGCTTGACTGTTCCTGACGATCAAATCTACTACCTTGGAACTGTTGTGGTGGAGGTCTAGGTGGCCAAATAGAATATCGACATCTGGGACCACCCTGAAAATCTCCTTGTGAACCAGTGGGCCTAGCCCTCTTCTGTCTCTCTCTTGACCCTCTCACTCATATACTGTAAATGTCGGCGATCCTTTATGCCTTGTGCAAATGCCTGAATTCGCGAGATATCCATATTATCATTTAGTGCAGCGGTAGAACAAGCATCGATATAGTCTGAGTCGTGCCCTCCCACAAATCTACGCACCCTATCATGCATCGTATCGACAAATGTTGGTGCATATCTAGCCAATGAATCAAATCTCAACCCGTACTCTCGGACACTCAAGCTACCTTGTCAAAGGTTTAGAAACTGGTCCACCCGGCCATCCCTAATCTCTCGAGGCAACTAGTGATCTATGAAAGCTTTTGTAAAGCTATCCCAAGTGGGTAGGGATGCATCTTTTCCCCAAGATTTCTCCCAACTCTCGTACCACAATACTGCAACATCGCGCAATCGAAATGCTGCTAACTCAAATGACTTAGTCGCTGAGGCATGCATGACTCTAAAGATCCTATGAAGTTGATCAATAAAGTGTTGAGGGTCTTCTCTGCGATCTTTCCCTGTAAACTGTGGAGGATTCAAGGCAAGAAATTCACGAACTCTTGAACTTCCGGGCCCTTTAGAAGGTCCGGCAACATCTGGCGCAACTGGTTGGCACTGTGCAGCTACTAAATGTGCTAACATACATACTGCACTCTTGAAATCCTGATAAGATGGAATAGGAGGAACTAGAGGTGGTACTGCTAGTGGAGCCGAAAGTCCTGTAGCCCTCGGAGGCTCCTGAAGTGGTGCAGAAGCTATAAGGGGCTGAGAAGATGTCTCTCCCTGGATCTCACAATGGGCTACCTCCACATATGGTACCTTGCCAGTACCCTCGCTTGCAGTTGTATCTAGCCCCTGGCTAGTTGTGGTCTGTCTAGTGTCAGTCATCTCTATCTACATACAAGTATCAACTATAAGCCAGAAACTTCAACCCTTAAGACACCGCTCTATAGCACGAGGTGAGCAAATGAAGGATAGTCATTCTAACATGCCACGTAGCTTCTTGCTTATCGGATGTGGTGTACAACACATTTATAAACAAGACTCTACTAGACATTGCTTGCAGACTCCCTAGGATACGACGTTGCTCTGATACCAAGTTTGTCACGCCCCATGCTTGAGGGGCGCAATTGGCTCCTAATGCCAAAACTCAATCCCGAGGCGACCCTGCTGAACCATTTGCTACTAGCGCATGGCAGCCACACGCAATTAAGAAAATAAACAAGTATATCTCAGCTTAAAACTAAGTCATCGGCCGGCAAGGCCCCTGTTAACTGATCTATAAAAGAAACAGATACTCCCATGAGATCATATAAATAAATAGTCAACTAGCACAGAAGTCCTAATTGGGTCGTCAAGGCCACCATGATATTTATACCAAAACTAAAAGTAGGTATATATCAATACAATACATCAAACAGCTCACAAGCTTCAGCAAACCAACAACATAGGCTAGTATGGCCATAATGTAGCTATACACCTCACACACTAGTCTGCAAGCCTCTAAGAATAGTAAAGGTTAGCGGGACAGGGGCCCAGCCTACCTATAAATATATATACAACAAAAGGTAACAAACCTCCCAACTCTGGCAGCTCCGTAGGAAAGAGGATATCCAACCGGATAAAAGTTAAACATGCTGCTGAGGAGGTCTACTCGATCGTCTGTCAGGACCTGCATGCATGAATGCAGCGCCCCCAAGGCAATGGAGCGTCAGAGTATGAAAGGCAATAGACTATGAGGAGGTATCCTGATATACTGGAACTAGGGGTGTTCACGATTTGGTTTGGGTCGGTTATTGGTCAAAACCAAAACCAAACCAACTTAATTGGTTTTAAAATTATCAAAACCAAACCAAACCTAATATAATATACATTTATCGGTTTGGTTGTTTTCGATTTTGGTTTGGTTTAGTTCGGTTCGGTTATTCGGTTATTAACCATACATAAAAATAAAATAAACAATTCATTCAAAACGTGAAAAAAGTGACAACAATCCATTCAAACAAAAAAAATAGTTAGAATGACTGGCATTACAGAACTTTCGATCATTGAATTTACTGTATAAAACTTCAAAATTCACTATTTTGTCATAGAAGGAAAAGACAATGACATTTTTAGTCCCACAAAGAATTTTCATAGACACTCATATACATGAAACCAATAAGAAAAATGTTCTCACCTTGGACATTTTTTCTTTCATAAGTAAATTATAAAAATAAATTTTGATGAAACACATATAAAATCTTTAAAATTGTTTATGAATATAATATATTATGTATGTATAATAATAAAATTTATGTATATAACTTGTTGGTTCGGTTCGGTTATTTCTTCGATTTTTTTCGAACAAAACCATAACCAAACCAAATACTATCGGTTCTTA
>JAJOOF010015206.1:0-20082 GCA_029582545.1 Solanum lignicaule
CCCATTTCCCACTCAATTTGACCCCCTAAACAAGAATATGAAGTCGTATTTCCGAAATCATGCACGGATTTCGAGATATATGGAAAATACAATTATAGGTGTTTCCGAAGCACATTTTCGGGCATTTTTGGGGTCGTTTCAACATCTCTAAATTGATCATTCAACAACCAATCAATATCATCACGCGAGTAATCCATATGATCATCAACATTCAACTTGATATCCCATTCCTCGTGATTGATCCATCTTGTATAGCCTTTAACAAATCCATATCATATTAGATGATCATACACTACATTCCTCTAGTCCAATGAATATTACAACATTTTGCACATGGACACTGAATTTTCTCTCCTTGAGGATCTCCATAGGAGTAAGCAAAATCTAGGAATGATTCAACACCAACAACATACTCTTTGTTATACCTCGCTAAATCCATCCTATCCTTGGATGGGATATGTAACACCCCGAATTACGAGAAGGGAAAAATGTTCACTTCTTACTCGACTAGGCGATCTGCCGAGTCGACTTGGTGATCCACCAAGTTGAGCCTCCTCATTTTTTGGCATGATTCTTGATGTCCTGCATTCTGTAACTTTAGGCGAGCAAAGTCGGTCTTGCCATTCCAATCAGTGTGTCGCCGAAGACGACTCCCCCATCGTCGAAGTTGACTCCCCCTTCGCCTAAGTCAACTTAGCCCCCAAGTCAACTCACTGTAAAATTAGGTGAGCTGAGGGCACATTTAGCGAGTCGCCAAGCGCCCTTGGCGAGCTTCAGCATGCAAATCTGCAATTTTTAGTTAGAATCTTAGGGGTTTTTAGTTATTTGTCCCTAAATTGATACTACATTGATTTATTCTTCCCTAGTAAAGTATATAATCGTTTTAGACTCAAGTTTCCTTCAATTAAGTCATTCTCCCTAGAGTCCAAAGAAAACCCAACTTCATCCCCTCGAAAGAATATTTCTCTCTCTAGAAAACCCCCATTGAAGAAGAAGATGGAGCTTGAAGCTTGGGTCAAGAACAAAGTCCACTATTGAGAGCTTGTGTTAGGACTTTGATTAAAGGTATGTTTAGCTTATTAATCTATGGGTTATTCCACCCATAGAGTCCCCTAGGTTTCCCCTAATTTGTGAAGAAGAACCCCAATCTAAGCTAGGGTTACTTCCAATGTGTGGGTATAGTTGGGTATGACTCCAATTGGTTGGATAATACTTATGTATGATTAATTTATTGTTAATTTATGATATTATGATGAATTTATATGATTTCCATGATTACACTAGTCTAATTTATGAAGATGATTTATGTGGGTTATTGCCATGGATGGTGAAATTGATGGTCAACGTGATCTTCTAGAATTAATGCCTTGACTAGTAATTGTCTAGGGCTAGAACATATATGCATGTATTAATTTAGAATAATGTGAATAAGATGGTTCTTGAGTAGTAATTCTTGATATTGATCTTACATGATGAATTATGACTAAAGTCTCTTTATAAGGAAGAATATGACTACAATTGCCTAAAGATGAATCCTATGACTTGAGTGTTTTGTAACATAGATATGAATGATGATAGAATGAAGTAAAGCATTGAGTGTAAGGCTTGTAGTCATGAATATTTAATCACTAGGGCTTTGAGAGTAGAGTCAATGTGATGAATAGAAGTCTAATAGGTGGATTTGTGGTGAAAGGCATATACTCACCTAATCTACTTTATTAATGCTTGAAAGTATGAAGTGATAGAATCACTTGGACATGGATTGGTTCTCTAGGACATCATTCCATTAGACATGAGTGTTAAACAAGGCTTAACAAGTAAACCTTGGGGTGTATGCTTGGCTCCAAGTGGATATTTACAATGAGATGGAGTAGGGTCCGGGCTCCAAGTTGAGGGGAGAACCATACCTAGTTGATGTGAGGACTATCCAAGTTGAAGGGGGAACTCTTACGTAGTAGAGTGTGGCTCCTAAGTGGCGTGTTCGTGGAGGAAAACCGAAGGAAGAGCAAATGGAAGGCTGGGTGCTTGTGGGGTGCGGCCATCCGGCCTCGAATAGGAAGGGGCAACGGTGGCCGACAAGGCCCCTTTCCTTAGAGTCAAGTGGCTTTTCCCAAAGTTAGGTCTCATGAGATGGAAGCATTCACATAGTTGATTCGAGGTTTCTAGTAGCAATCTCCATATCCAATGAACTAAGACATGCTTAAAGAAGCATCTCGTAGTGTTCTAAAGCATAATTGAACTAAGACGTACTTAATGAAGTACCACATAGTGTTCAAGACTATAAATGGACTTAGACATGCTTAAGGTAGCATCTCATAGGGTCCATGTGAAGAAGGAACTTAGACATACTTAAGAGAGTATCTCATAGTGTTCAAAGTATAAAGGGGTTACACATGCTTGAGTAAGTATCTCATAGAATCCATGCTAATAGTGAACTTAGACATACTAAAGGAAGTATCTCATAGGGTTCAACCTAATAATGAATTATGATGTGCTTAAGAGAGTACCTCATAGTGTTCTAAAAGTTAAAGAAGGGAACTAGGTTCCAAGTCAAGAAGTAATAGTGTGAGGACCTAAAAGTAGTACTTAGCATGAGTAGTATTATGGGGTGCTATTCATGCATTGCACAAGTATGACTTAAGGTTAATAAAGAAAGGAGTTGAGATAGGATTGTGATATAGTTTCCCTTCCTAGTTATAGTTGAATAAAGCTGAAAGATCCCATTAGTTATGATAGTTAGGTTTATAATGAGGTCAACGGAGGGTGGATATGACTAAGATGACTTCAAGGTTATGCATAGTGTGAAGGGTAGTATGGGATGCCTTTCATGCATTGCACAAGTGTGCTTTAAGGTTACTTAGAAGTATGGTGCCCTTATGGCGTAGAAAAGCTTAAAGAGTTGACCATGTATATGGACTATGATTAAGATGACCAAAAAAGGGATACTGGGCTTGGGTATTATTATTGGATGCTATTCTTGCTTCGCACATGTATGCTTTTGAGGTTACTTGAGAATGGTGCTATTATGGTATGGAAGACTAATAGTCAATTATGCTTATATGATGCTTATGTTGAATACTTGGCTTACTATGATTATGATTTATCTCCTATGCTCATTAACTATGTCTTATGTTGACTTGTGATGATATGATGCTTATGTTCGAGATTATGCTATGCTTATGTTATTATTTTATATGATTATGTCTTATGTTGACTAACCATTTTGAGATGCTTTTATGGTGTTGTGCTAGCTATCATACTTGGTACATTTTGTACTAACGCATATTGCCTACATTCTAATCAAATGTAGGGTTCGGAGATTGAGTTGCTATAAGGCTAGGTTTCTAAGGTGCAAGAGGAGTTGAAGAATTGGTGAGTCCTTATAGTTTTGAGGACAAACCCCTTACGTTTCCTTTATGTATTTTCTTTATGTTGTAAACATTTATGTGGGCTGCGTCCCAAGTCTTTTATTCAAGAGTTGAAGTAGATGGTTTGAGATAAAGTTTTAGTAAAGACATCCGCTTGCTTATGAAAATGTTTTTGATTGTATGGTTTTAAAGAGGTTTTAAATTTTCCCGTACTTTCTAAGATCTTATGTTATGATTATGCTAAGGACTTGTATGCGACCCCTTCGGGGTCAAGTACGCCACGTTACTTCTAGGGGTTACCCCTGGGTCGTGATAGGATATTTGAATTCCTAGAAGAAGATATCAATATTTAATCTTTCAATAACAATCATTAAATCATTAACTACTTCACAAATAAGTTTCAAAAGTCGTGAGTAAGTTATCAGAATCATGTGTAATAATATGATAAAAGTTTCTTACCTGGTCACAGAACTTGTACTATGCCAAATCAAACCTTGAATACTCCACAAATGTTTTTGAATGTTGATTATACTTCCAAGGAAACATAAGTAAAATTAATAGGATAGACACAATTAAGAAAGAAAGTAAATAAATGGAATTCAAATGATTAAAAGTTAAAGTTTTGTGAGTGAATTTAAATACTCATCACCAAATTTGTTTTGCACAGTTTACATAGGAAAGTCATCAGTTATACACTTTAGTGAAATGAATGCTCAAAACTTGTTTCAATTTCCTTATTTTTTTAGCTTGGATCCTAAAGGGTGAAATATTACTGATAAAAGGACTGTGAATAAGAAGAGGTTGTGAAATTTTTCAAGACTCTAGAAGTGTTCAAGGCTTGACAGAGTCCTGTGATATGGTTTACTCGAAACCTAATTTTAAAAAGAGTTCATTGATTTTACTTCAAGAGAATCATAGGAAAGTTTACTCTTCAATATAGACCTATAGTTTTTTCCTTCTCATTGTTTTCTTCTTTTGCTTTGTTCATTTATTCCTTTTGTCTATTTCATTTTATATGGTGTTGGTTCGGCCAACGTTTAAAACATGTTTTTATTTTTTGAGAAATAGCAATAGTTTGAGGTCTAATTATCAAACATAGCGTTAGTTTGGAAAATTACCAATGTATCAATATCTTATGAAAGTCGCTTTGTATTAGTAATACACATTTTTTGAAATTTGTTGTCTTAGTAATACAACAGTTTCCAAATTCACATTGTATTAGTGACGCAATGGTTTTTGAAATTTTCTCTATATCATTGACACAACAACATAAACAAAGGGCATTGTTGTATTAGTGATACAGAACGAACTTCAGAAACTCTTGTATCACTAATACATAGATAATTTCAGAACCATTGTATCAGTGATATACATGATGAATTTTAGAAACCCTCACTATATTAGGTTATCTTTTTAGAACTCTCACCATGTTTGATAAATATAGTGCACAAGTTTATCTGGTTAGGTAGATAGTACACCCAAAGTATCCTTAAAACTTGTGGTCTTAAACATATCTGAACAATTGTATAGCTATAAGATCATGTTAGTAAGGATAAGATGGGAAAAATGTTATTCCTTATCAAAGAAGCAGCAGTAAAACCATCTACACCATAAGACAAATGAATGATATATCCACCAGAATAGTCAATAATACCATTAACACAACCAACCATTAGAAGACCAAATAGTATATGCACCAAATGAATGACATATCCACCAGAATAGTCAATAAAGCCTAAATTTTATGACATCTTTTCCACTACAGATACCACAACAAGATACGGGAGGAAACCATAAATAAGGTTCAAGATCTATTGGAGTTAAGGACACAACGTAATTGCACTCGTTTTAGTGAATATAGACACAACCATTTAACCTTGTAACATAGAAAATTGAAAAGAATGTTAGCAGGTGGAGTGGAGCTATACCAACCTACTGAAGCAAAATATATTACCAAGTTTGTCACGACCCAGGGGTACCCCCTAGATGTAAGTGGCATATAGAACCCCAAAGGACTCCATATGAGACAATTAGCTCTCATAACATAAGAATTAGAACAATAAGATTAAAACAATAGTCCAAGTCCCAAACATTTTATAAAAGAAAAATGGAAGTCTAAAACACGTGTCTCATCATAGCCATCTAATACAATAGAATGAAATTGGGCCTAGCCCATACATCATGTCCATAAGAGAAATACATAAAAAAAAAGTGAAACAATAAAACTCCATCCTCGAAGCATGAGGACTCACCAAAGCTTGGAAATCTCAAACATAACCTTAGCAACAAAACTGATGACCTTGATTGTCGGACCCTACATTTGGGAAAATGTAACACCTTGGATTTGAAAAAGGGAAGCCTAGCAGATTTCATCATATCCAGGTGCCATCCAGGATGGACAAACACGACCCGTGGGTTGGACCACAGACCGTAGGTGGGACTGTGGATTGTCCATTCAAAAAATGTTTAGGGCAGGACCACGACTGGACCTAGGGACCATAAGTGGGTCCACAGGCCGTGGTCCAGGATTAGTAGGTGAGGCCAAAAGTCTCTGACCACTAAACAACGGCCGTGCAGGATGGTCCGTTAGTGGTGGGTCGGGGGTCATGGTTCAGTAGTTAATGTCATGGGAAGTTGGGTCTTTTTCTAATTAATTAGTTCTTATAATACGTCATTTTAACCTTAATTAAGACCCTTATATAAACTTTTTCAACCCCGAAATTAACCCATTCACTTCATTCTTCCAAATTCCCAAAAGAAAACCAAATCTTCTCTACAAATATATCTCTGTAGAAACTTGAAGAAGAAGAAGAAGATTCAACCTAGGGTTTCCAGTCAAGGCCTCAATTTCTCCATTGAAGGCTAGCTTTTTGATTCAAGGTATGATAGTTTTCATCCATGGATTCCTTCCATCCATGGAGTTCCCAAATTCCTCTATTTCAAAAGGTAGAATTCCCCAATTGAGTTAGAGTTTTCTTCAATTATTATAGTTCTTTTCATTATTGATTTAAATGATTGAATTATGATCTTTTATGAATTAATAGACGAAACATGGTGATTTTTTTATGATTTCCCCATGAACCATGTAATCCCCATGTTTTCAAGTTATGAATCATATGATGTGGGATTTTGATATTCAAGAAAGAGTTTTATGAAATTGAGCATGTATTGCAGGCTTTACATGTAGTTATGATGAAATCCATATCTAACCCATGTTTTCTAAGTAATGATGATTGAAAGTGAGTTTTTAACCTCAAGAGGTAAATTATGGAATTATGCATTTTTTATTGAAATCTATACAAATATTTTAAGGGTGCTTTGAGAGTAAAGTACCAATGATGATGTTGTGTTGTGAAATGATATTCTCACTAAACACATACTAGCATGATGTGAAAGGTTTTCTCACGTAGAAATGATTCTTAGGTTGAAAGGCTTTCGCACTAATTGAATCAAAAAGTAAAAGCTATCCTAAAGAACTAGCTTTGTTTGGATGTCCAAGGGCAACATTCCATTATTAATGAAGTCAAGTAAGAAATGACTATTCCATGGGATTTATGCTTAACACCGAGTGGATATTGATGATTAAATGGAAGCTCTCATGTAGTAAAGGCCGGGTTTCTAGAAGCAATCCTATGAGATGGAAGCTCTCCCATTAGTAGAGGTCAGGTTTCTTGTCGTAATCTCCTTATCCCTTAACTATGTGCCCCTATAGGTTAATTAGCTAGTGAATCTACTTAAGTTAGAAGTTCATGGTCCTTACCTTGGCAAGTAGGGCAACCCTTTTAGGTGTGGGAGACATCAGGCGATCATGTTATAGCTCGCATGGTCTCTATGTCAGTTAAGGCTGATTCCCCACAAGTAATAATGAACTAAGGCTACTTCAGGAAGATCGCATATGAGTTCAAAGGTTTTAAAAGATGAAGTTATATTGCATTGACTATGATTTATGACTTCTGTTTTATAACTGGCTTATAAACTGTTTTAGCTTTGTCAATTGCATGTCATCAAATGAAATGCCCCGTTTTAGCATGATTTAAATGTTTATGCATGGCTATCATAGTTGGTACATTGTTTTGTACTAACACATAGTCTTTCCTATATTTTTTGAAATGTATGGTCCGGCAGTCAGGGTACTCAGTTTTGTGGCTAGAGGTTGCTATGACATATTCCAAGATTTTGGTGAGTCCTCATGGTTTGAGGATGGAGTTTTATTGTTTCACTTTCTCTCATGTATTTTCTCTTTTGAACATGATGTATGGGCTAGGACCAATTTCATTCTATTGTATTAGATGGCTATGATGAGACAAGTGTATTAGACTTCCGCTTTGGTTTTATAAAGATGTTTTTGACTTGGACTTTTGTTTTACTCTTCTTGGTCTAGTTCTTATGTTATGAGAGATAAGTGGCTTGTATGAAGTCCTTCGGGGTTCTATACGCCATGTTACATCTAGAGGGTACCCCTAGGTTGTGACAAACTTTGTAATCATAGCACAAGGTTTAGAATGGTGCTAGGATGTGTCATAAGCCACGTCTAGTTGAGTCTTGTTCATTAGTGTGAAGGGTACCACATTTATGAATAAGAGGCTACAAGATGATTAGTAAACTCCCCTTCTTTCATTACTCTTTAGTCGTGTGATAGAGTTTAACTCTATAAGGCCTCTCTCCTAATCCTTATCCTATGTTCTTGAGGATATAGCTTCATGAAGAGCTTACACTAGAAGGAATGTGAGGGAGAACGCGGAACAAGAAAATCTTCCCAAAGCTCCTTAAATTCCGATCGATCCTTTGGCCGAGCAAGTATCCAATGTAGAGTTTAGGGCTGCCTTTCAGTATTAGCTTCTAACATCCCGTAAATTAGTAGACCATCTAGGGTTAAATTGAGGGCTAGAGTCCAGACTTGAGGACTTGAACAAAAGCAAAGGGGCAAGGGCCATGAGAGCCTAGATGTCTTGTGGTGTCAACTACAGATTGTGGTGCCACCCGTAGTTGGTGAGGTAGTGTGCCTCTCAAGGCTGCCTCAAATTGGCTCACCTTTACGAGATGAAGAAGGGTTTGAGCTAGGTCAAATTCCAGTATTCTTCCAAGATTTTTGAGGGCCTTATGATCAAGGTATGTTAGCTTATTCATCCATGGAGCCCCCTAGCTTTCCCCCTATTGTGAAGACAAAACCCAATTCTACCTAGGTTTTCTTCCTATGTTGTGGGTAGTGTTGAGTATGATTCAAATTGAGTGGATAGTACCTGTTTAGTATTGAGTTATGATATTATGATGAATTTATGTGTTTTCCATGGTTAACCCTTGTCAAATTGATGAAATTGATATTATGTGGGTTTATGCTATGAAAGGTGAAATTGTGGATTTATAGATTGATCTTCTAGAATAGATAGATTGTATAGTAATTGTTCATGAATGAAATCTTGTAGACATGAATTGAACTAGATTATGGTATATATGATGGGTCATGACTAGTAAAGTTGAAATTGAACCTTTATGATTAATTATGACTAGAATCACTTAAGAATGGTGAATGTGATTAGAATGCCTTGAAATCTAGGTATGAATGATGATTGTAAGAAGCATAACTTGACAGTAAAGCTTGTAGTTATGAATGTTGGTTCCTAGTGCTTTGAGAGTAAAGCTAATATGATGAACTACGAATGTTAGGTCTTTGAGAGTAAAGCTAATATGAGGTGATCTTGGTGTGTATTGTTGAAAAGATATTCTCATCTACACACTTAGGCATGAATATTCTAAGAGATGAAAGGTCTTCTCACATAGACAGATTCTAGGTTAACGGGCCTCCTAACCTAAAATGAATCAAAGTAAGCTAGACTAGAATAACTTGAAGTTGTGACTTAAGATCCATTCATGAATAACTTGACTTGGTATGATCAGATCATGATTTGTAGCTTGAGTTAGGAGTTCTAATGGTAGTCTTGGATTAAACCATAGTGCTTCTCCTAAGGGTAGTTTGAACTAGCATCATAGAATGCTTTCATGGTAGCATGACTTGGTTAGGCCAAGACCATTTCATGGTATCTTAGGATTTAAAAATCATACTCTCCTTTGGTACCTTACATAAACATCATAGGGTGCTTGTAAGGGTAGCATGCCTTAGTTTATCTAAGACTATTTCATGGTAGCTAGGATGGAATACTTGTGCCCTTCCTTGTATATATTGGACTTGCATGATAGTATGTATTTCCAAGGTAGCTTGGTCTAGTCCAATAGGGTAACTATTCCTTGATAGCTTGGTATAGCCTAACAGGGAGATATTCCTTGGTAGTCTAGCATGATAAGGATTAATCATTAAATATGATTGCCTAAAGTAGTACTTAGCATAGGTAGGATTATGGGGTCTTTATCAAGCATTGCAAAAGTACAACTTGATGCAACTTATGAAGTATGTCTCTTATGTGTTGCATGCTTAGCCTGGGTTGAGTAATAGTACTTTTCCTTGGTAGCCTTGAATAGGTGAGATATGACCATTTAAGGGTAATGACTTGTCTTGGACTAGTAAATAGGTACTCTTCCATGACTATTATGAATATGAGGGACAAGTCCCTAATCTAAGTTGCAATGTATGTGATGGACTAGAGTACCTCGAGGAGGAATTGTAAGTATGTTCTAATATGAGATTTGCCTATATGATATATGTTAGCTTGGATTGTTGCCAAAAATTGCCTTTCCTTGAATATGTTTGACTAAAAGTGAAATTTCCCGTATCTATGAGAATTATGCTAAGGATGAGGTCCTAAGAGGGTAAGTATAATGATGATGACCTAAAAGTTGTACTTAGTGTGGATAGTATTATGGGGTCTTATCCATGCATTGCACAAGTATTCTTTGAGGTTACTTGAGAAGTAGTTCTCTTATGATATGAAAGACTAAGAGTTGAATAATGCTTATATGATGCTTATGTTGGGGATTTTGCTTATCATTATGATATTGTATCTTATGCTTATAATTTATGTTTCATGAAGTATCTCTTATGTTGATGGATTATGTCTTATGTTGACTAACCTTGATGTTATGCTCTTATGATGTTATGCTAGCCAATATATTTAGTAATTTTGTACTAACACATACTTTCCCCACATTCTAATAAAATGTAGGGTTCGGAGATTCAGTTCCATTCTTGAAGATAGGTTTCTAGAAGTGCAATGAGTTCATGACTTGGTGAGTCCTCATAGCTTCGAGGATGAAATGACCATTTTCTTATGTCTTTTATTTTCATGTTTTGAGACTATTGTGTGGGATTTATTCAAAGTTTTGTAGTAGATGGTTTGAGACAAAAGTGTAGTAAAGACTTCCAATTTTCTTTTATAAGGAATTTGATTGTATGAAAAATGTATTAAAATTCCATACTTTTCTAGTATCTTATGTGATGATGTGCTAAGGGCTTGTATGAGACCACTTCGGGGTCAAGTATAACATGTTACATCTAGGGTGTACCCTCGGGTCGTGTCATTGCTCAAGCCATAAAGGCCCAAGCCAATAGGAAGGTAGTGGCCCCCGTGAACCCAAATGTTGGTACGGCAACTTCAAGAGTAAGGGACTTTACATGGATGAATCCTACAGAGTTTCGTGGTTTCTGAGTTGAGGAAGATCCTCAAGAGTTTATTGATGAGGTCTATAAGGTTTTGATGATCATAGGAGTTACGCCGCTAGAAAAGGCGGAGTTGGGAGTTTATCAACTAAAGGGTGTGGCTCAAATATGGTATAACCAATGGAAGGAAGGGAGACCGAAAGATGCGGGTCCTCCTGATTTGGAGAAGTTTAAGGACGATTTTCTTGATAAGTTCTTTCCCCTTGAAATGAGGGAAGCCAAGGTTCTTGAGTTCATTAACCTTCGACTAGGAAGTATGAGTATGAGCGAATATGGTCTAACGTTTACTCAATTTTCTAAGTATGCTCCATTAATTGTTGTGGATTCAAGGGCTAAGATGAGTAAACTTTTTTCAGGGGTGTCTGAAATGGTGGTTAAAGAGTGCCAAACCGCTATACTCATTAATGACATGGACATCTATAGTCTCATGGTGCATGCACAACAAATTGAGGAGGAGAAACTCAAGGAAATGTCTAGAGAGGTTAAAAGGGCAATGACCGAAGATGGAAATTTCTCTAATGCAAGGTTCGATGGACATTATCGTCCTAGATTCTGACAAAGGTGTTCTAGTCAAGGTTCCTCTAATGCTCCTCCCAAGTTCAACCAAGATAGGGTGTCTAACCATAAGCATCAATGAGGTAATGGTAGCAGATCTTCATTGCGTAGGTCTAATTGTACTAAGTGTTGTACGAAGCACGATGGTAAGTGCCTAGCTGGCATAGATGGTTGCTTTGGTTGTGGTAAGAGTGGTCACAAAATGAGGGATTGCCTAATGTTTATGGCTAAAGGAAGAGAGGGCAAGAAAGATACTACTATTGGTGCGGGTTCCAATGCTCCTAAGCAAAACCGCTTTTATGCATTTCAGACTCAAGGTGAACTAGAGGGTTCTCCGAATGTGGTTACCGGTATGTTGAAGTTTTCCAACTTGATATTTTTGCTTTACTTGACCCTGGTGCTACCTTGCCTTTTGTGACGCCATATGTGTCTATTAGTTTTGATGTTCTTCCCGATGTGTTGTTAAAACCTTTTTTGTCTCTACTCACGTTGGTGATTTTATTATGGCTAAGAGGGTGTATAGAAAGTGTCTCGTTTCACTGTCCCATAGAGTTACTCTTGTTGACTTGGTAGAGCATGATATGTTTGATTTTGATGTTATATTAGGTATGGATTGGTTGCACTCTTGTTATGCTTCTACTGATTGTAAAACTACTGTAGTCAAGTTTCAGTTCCCGAATGAGCCTACCCTAGAGTGGAAGGGTTAAAGTCTATGCCTAATGGTCAGTTTGTTTCTTATTTTAAAGCTAGAAAGATGATTTCTAAAACGATCTCCGACCCAACACCAAATTTACACCAATTCCTAAATTTGGTGTAAAATATGGTGTTTTGAGTTCCAACCCACACCAATTGTTACACCAAATTTGGTGTAACACTATTCATCACACCAATTCACTTTTTGAATATTTTAATAGTATTTCCTTATACAAACTTTTAAATAAACATTATATAAATTGTATGTTTTAATTAAATCTCTTGTATATTAAATTATTTTTTATGTAATATTTTTATAATATTAATTTTAGATATTAAATTAAGCTTTTTTATAAATTAATTTTTCTATAAATGACTTTTAAAAAAAATTAATTTTATGTTAATTCTACTATAAATTATAATTGGATATAACTGCAATTAACCTTCACAAAAATTAAAAATGCAAACATATAAATGTTTAAACAAATAATACAACTTACTTAAAAATAACCGAAAATAATAAACATTCAACAAAGTAGTAATTGACATACATCAAAATTGAAATATAAAATACATAGTAATTTTAAAAAGTACAACAAAACATAATAATTAAAAAAAATTACAACAATAACTTAATAATCTGACAGATTCTTTCTGGATCCATCAATACTATTAAAATATGAATTGCATGGGGTATTATAAAGTATACATCAATACTTTATTTAATTGTATTTCATTAATGATTTCACTTTTATTTGTATTATCCATTATTATGTATAATGTATAATCTTTACTAGCAATTTATATTATTTAAAAATATGGTACAAAATAATTTTATATTAAACAATTATAAAAGGAAATAATATGAATTATATATGGTGAATGTTTTAGAAAGAATTTATTTTATGAAATAAAAAAATATAAATGAAATAAGAAATAATAATAATAATGAAGAGAGAGAAAAATATTCCTTTTTGGTGTAAAATTTGGTGTTTGGGTTGGAGATGCCCTAAGGGTTGCATTTTCCATCTAGTAAGGGTGAGGGATGTAGGTTTCGAAACCCCTTCTTTCGAGTCGGTTCCCATTGTTAATGAGTTTGCAGAAGTGTTCCCAAATGATCTACACGGTAGTCCTCCCGAGCGGGAAATAGACTTCGGTATTGACCTTCTCACTAATATGGAACCTATTTCTATTCCTCCATATCGTATGGCCACTGGCAGAACTTAAGGAGTTGAAAGAACAATTGAAAGATTAGTGGGATAAGGGTTTCATCCTACTGAGTATCTCTCCACGAGGTGCTCCACTTTGTTTGTTAGAAAGAAAAATGGTTCTCTTCGGATGTGTATTTATTATCGACAGTTGAACAAGGTGACCATTAAGAATAACTATCCTCTCTCAAGGATAAATGATTTATTTGACCAACTTCAAGGGGCAAGTTATTTCTCTAAGATTGACCTTCGGTCGGGTTATCACCAATTGAGGGTGAAAGATGATGAAATTCCAAAGACGGATTTTCAAACTCGTTATGGTCATTATGAGTTTTTGGTAATGTCTTTTGGGTTGACTAATGCTCAGACGACGTTTATGGACTTGATGAATAGGGTGTCTATACAATAGCTTGACATGTTTGTTATTGTGTTCATCGATAATATGTTGATATACTAAAGGAGTGAGAATGAGCATGTTGACCATTTGAGCATCGTATTGCATGTTCTTAAGGACCAACAACTTTTAGCAAAGTCTAGCAAATGCGAAATTTGGTTATGGTCCGTAGATTTCCTTGGTCATATTATTTCGAGTAAGGGTATTGAGGTAGATACTAAGAAGAAGGATGCGGTCAAGAGTTTGCCTAGACCTCTAACTCCTTCGGACATTAGAAGTTTAATTTCTTGGGTTTAGCCGGTTACAATTGAAGGTTTGTTGAGGGTTTCCCTTTAATTGCCTCTCCTTTGACAACTTTGAGTCAAAAGAAAGATAAGTTCTTATTGTTTGAAGCGTGTGGGAAGAGTTTTCAAGATTTGAAACATAGACATACTTCCTCTCCGATGTTGACCTTATTGGATGGAACATATGGTCTTGTGGTTTATTGTGATGCCTCGAGAATTGGGCTACAGTGTGTGCTTATGCAAAATGGGAAAATTATTGCTTATACCTGAAGGAAACTTAAAATCCATGAGAAGAATTATCCTACTCATGACCTTGAGTTAGCGGCGGTCATTTTTGCCTTAAAGATTTGGAGACACTATTTGTATGGAGTACATGTAGATATATTTACCGACCACAAGAGTTTGCAATATGTGTTTAATAAAAAAGATTTGAATCTTCGCCATAGAAGGTGACTTGAGTTATTGAAGGATTATGACATGAATGTTCTTTATCACCCCGACAGGGTTAATGTGGTGGCGGATGCTCTTAGTCAGTTATCTTTGGGTAGTTTCGCTCATATTGATAATGAAAAGAAAGATTTGGTTCGAGATGTTCATAGATTAGCTCGACTAGGTGTTCAATTGGTGGTCTTCACCAAAGGTGGTGTTATCGTTCACAATGGTTTCAAATCATTTTTTTGTGGCAGACGTGAAAGCCAAGCAAGGTCTTGATCCAATTTTGGTAGAATTGAAAGAGTCGGTGCTATTAAAATCCGTTTAGGCTTTCTTCTCCCAAGGGGGAGATGGTGTACTTAGATACCAAGGTCGTTTATGTGCTCCAAATGTTGATGACTTAAGGGAACAGATTTTGACAGAAGCCCATAGTTTGAGGTAATCCATTCACTCGGGAGCCACCAAGATGTATCGTGTTTTACGGGAGTTCTATTGGTGGAGTGGGATGAAGAAGAATGTTGTGGGATTTGTGGCTAAGTGCCAAATTGCTAACAAGTGAAGGTTGAGCATCAGAAACACAAAATTTTTCCCAAGATACTAGCATTGCTACTTGGAAGTGGGAACATTTGAACATGGACTTTATTGTTGGTTTGCCTCGCACCTACCGACAACATGACTCGATTTGGGTTATAGTAGATCTGATGACAAAATTGGCATATTTCCTTCCCGTCATGGTTTCTTATTCAGAGGAGGATTATGCCATGATTTACTTGAGAGAAATTGTAAGGTTGCATGGAGTGCTTTTGTCCATTATTTCCGATCGTGGTACGTACCCAATTAACTTCTCAGTTTTGGAAGTCATTCCAAAAGAGTCTTGGCACTAAGGTTAAGCTTAGCACAACTTTTCAATCCCAAGCCGATGGGTAAGCGGAGCGTACTATCCAAACTTTGGAAGATATGATAAGCACTTGTGTGATTAATTTTAAGGGTAATTGGGATGACCATTTGCCATTGATTGAGTTTGCTTACAATAACGTTATCAATCAAGTATCGATATGGCTCCATTTGAGACCCTATATGGTAGGAGGTGTAGATCTCTCATAGGATGGTTTGAGGTGGGTGAAATTTCCCTAATAGGTCCCGAATTGGTACAAGAGGCCATAGCGAAAGTTCAGCTTAAAAGGGAAAAATTGAAAATGGCTCAAAGTCGGCAAAAGTCTTATGCCGATAGGAGAAAAAGGGATCAAAACTTTGATGTTAATGATTGGGTTTACTTGAAAATCTCACCCATGAAGGGTGTAATTAGGTTTGGCAAGAAGGGGAAGCTTAGTACCCGGTATGTAGGCC
Organism: Solanum lignicaule; assembly: GCA_029582545.1. Classification (NCBI taxonomy): domain Eukaryota; kingdom Viridiplantae; phylum Streptophyta; class Magnoliopsida; order Solanales; family Solanaceae; genus Solanum; species Solanum lignicaule. The sequence goes on from JAJOOF010015206.1 coordinate 15,891, forward strand.
CATATCAGATCCTGAGGCGTGTTGGCAAGGTTGCTATAAGTTAGATTTGCCAAATGAGTTGGCAACAATGCATCCCGTTTTCCATATATCTATGCTTAAAATTTTTGTTGGAGATCCGACTTATATAGTTCCACTAGAAGGGTTGAGAGTTGATAGGAGTCTTTCTTATTAGGAAGTTCTAGTAGAGATTCTAGACTGGCAAGTCCGGAAGTTGAGAAACAAGGAAATAGCTTCCGTGAAATTATTCTAGAGGAATCAGTTAGTTGAGGGAACTACTTGGGAGGCCGAGGCCGATATGATGTCCAAATATTCTCATCTCTTTCCTTCTACTCGTAATCTAGCTTGAGTTAATGAGTTCCTCTTGGTTTGTCTTTGTTTTGGGAGTTATATGTTTTTATGTGTTTCCATGATTTCCTTATGTAATGCATGTTCATGAAAACTTATGTTTTGAAAGAAAACGGGTTTAAGACCCCTATATAAACTTTTTCAACCCCTAAATTAACCCATTCACTTCATTCTTCCAAATTCCCAAAAGAAAACGAAATCTCCTCTACAAATATTTCTCTCTAGAAACTTGAAGAAGAAGAAGATTCAACCTAGGGTTTCAAGTCAAGGTCTCAATTTCTCCATTAAAAGCTAGCTTTTGGATTCAAGGTCTGATAGTTTTCATCCATGGATTCCTTCCGTTGGAGTTCCAAAATTCCTCTATTTCAAAAGGTAGAATTCCCCATTGAGTTAGAGTTTTCTTCCATTATCATGGGTTCTTTTCATTATTGATTTAATTGAATCAATTATGATCTTTTATGCATGAATTGATGAAACATGATGATTTTATGATGATTTCCCCATGAACCCATGTAATCCCCATGTTTTCAAGTTATTAATCATATGATATGGGATTTTGATCTCCAAGGAAGAGTTTTAGGAAATTGAGCATGTATTGCAAGCTTTACATGTATTTTATGATGAAATCCATATCTAACCCATGTTTTCTAAGTAATGATGATTGAAAGTGGGTTTTGAGCCTCAAGAGGTAGATTAGGGACTTATGCATTGTTTATTGAAATGTATGCAAATGTTTTAAGGGTGCTTTGAGAGTAAAGTACCAATGATGATGTTGTGTTGTGAAAGGATATTCTCAGTAAACACATACTAGCATGATATTAAAGGTTTTTTCACATAAAAAGAACTGTTAGATTGGAAGACTTTATCACCTATTGAATCAAAGAGTAAGAGCTATCCTAATGAACTAGCTTTGTTTGGATGTCCAAGTGCACCTTTTCATGATTAATGAAGTCAAGTAAGAAATGACTATTCCATGGGATTTATGCTTAGCACTGAGTTGATAATGATGATGTGATTGAAGCTCTCCCGTAGTAGATGTCGGGTTTCTAGAAGCAATCGAATGAGATGGAAGCTCCCCCGTTAGTAGAGGTCGGGTTTCTAGTAGAAATGTCCTTATACATTTACTATGTGCTCTAATAGGTTGATTAGCTAGTGAATCCACTTAAGCTAGAAGTTCATGGTCCTTACCTTGGCAAGTAGGACAACCGTTTTCGGTGTGGGAGACACCGAGGATCATGTTTAGTTCACATGGTCTCTATGTCGGTTAAGGCTAATTCCCCACAAATAATAATGAATTAAGGTTACTTCAAGAAGTATCACATATTAGTTCAAAGGTTTTAAAAGATAAAGTTAGCTTGCATTGACCATGAATTATGATTTATGTTTTATAACTCTCTTATATCATGTGTTTATCTTGGTCAATTGCATGTCATTCAATGAAATGTCCCTTTTTAGGATGATTTAAATGTTTTATGCATGACTATCATACTTGGTACATTGTTTTGTAATAATGCATAATTTTGCCTACATTATCCCAAATGTAGGATCCGGCAGTCAAGGTACTCAATTTTGTGGCTAGAGGCTGCTTTGAGATATTCCTAGCTTTTGGTGAGTCCTCATGCTTCGAGGATGTAGTTTTATTGTATCACTTTCTTTCATGTATTTTTTCTTTTGGACATGATGTATGGGCTTGGCCCAATTTCATTCTATTGTATTAGATGGCTATGATGAGACAAGTGTATTAGACTTCCGCTTTGCTTTTATAAAGATGTTTTGGACTTGGACTATTGTTTTACTCTTATTGTCTATTTTTTATGTTATGGGAGCTATTTGTTTTGTATGGAGTCCTTCAAGGTTCTATACGTCATGTTACATCTAGGGGGTACCCACGGGTTGTGACAGGAAATGTAGGCAACATTATGTGTTAGTACAAAAAAATGTACCAAGTATGATCGCCATGCATAAAACATTTAAAACATGCTAAAAAAGATATGAGTGGTGCCAACTAGCCCTTCAATAATCGAAGTTCGTGTCATATCAATAGATTAATCATGTTAGGATCATTTTCATGTTATCCAATTCAGTGTTAATTTTACCCTCATGGCATTGCACTATCATGCAATGAAATTCAACTTTAAGTAATGGCTTTCACATTGTGCCTTTCCTATTCTTCGGCCAAGATTGCTCATATGTAGTGTAGAATTTCCTCACCTAGGCTGGAAAATAAGGATTTTGAGGTTTTGTAAACCCTTCAACATTGTGATACTTTATAGTGTCCCATATTGTCGGGTAGTCATTGATGACATCGCCTATGGAGACTCGTCTCTCCTCAAGTATTGTACATTCTCCAAAAGCCATGAGCATGTTATGGGCCCTTGAAGCAATTATCAAGAGAACTCAGGAACTTGGTGCCTAAGTAGAGGAGGGTTGCACCAATTTGGACCTGATGTCTTTTATTTTTCTTGCAACCACCTTTTTTGGTTGCTCACATCCACATGTAGAGGAGCGTGGAGTGGTTGTTTGTGAGTTAGGAGCCTAAGATGGCTCATATGTGGTTACCTCGAATGAATTCTTTTTTTCCTTTTGGGAGTGCCTGAAGAAACTTGCTTACTAGAAGGTACCATTCACAAAGAATGGTGAAAAGGTTACTAACCCTAGGATCCTTCTTATATTATAGAGGTTTACTACGAGGCAAACCCAGTGGGATACTTTGCCTTTTCAATGGAGGCGAAGAAGGAGAGACTCTAGAGGATGGTATCCAAAGTTACAACCTACTTTTGCATAACTATAGCCATATCATGTAAAGCACAATCATTCAAACATGGAATCAGTGAAGGTTAGTTGAAATAAAAATCAAATGAAGCATGGTTCAAAAATGTTTTTAAGTCTTGCATAATGGGAAAGCGGTCCTCATAATAGGTTTGCCGAGTTCAGGCGAACACATAGAAATAGACAATGCACTTTTTCAAAGAGCTCGGGCATATAGGGTGGAGTAAACTCCAACTCGGCGATTCACTAAACTGGTTTAGTGGATTAAGAAAAGTATGTCGAAAGTGACAGTGCAAAATTTAAAAACCCATGCATAAAGGCCGATGTCCACTCTCACTTGGCGATACATCGATCGGGTTTCTGCGGGCTAAGACATGCCTGTCGAATGTAATAGTACCCAAGTCACATATTTAACCAAGAAAGGTGATCTACATCTTACTCAGAGATTCTCCTAATTGTCTTGGCGAGCGAAGAGAAGCTCGCCGAACAAACAGTGTTCGACCCAGTGCCTATTTTGTTTTCTTTAACAACAATATGTGACAATACCCAGTTCCCATTCAACTTTACAATCTGCCCACATGTTTTTCTACCCATGGGTATTAAGACTTTCCCAAATATTACCAAGTATTACTCGAATTGATGATTTTACCTTAAGAAAGTCGTCACTCAATCTAATACAGGCAAAAATCATACAGTCGGGTCAACAGTAGCTAATGAGACTTCACCCATATATAATTCAACCAAGATCCATTAAATATCAAGACTCAATTTCAACAATTAACCAACATCATCAATTTTTGCAATTTTAGGCACATGTTTTAATATCTAACTCATGGGCACAATTCAATAAAAACAATGTAGCATTACCCAATGAAATCAACTAGCATCATTCATCAAATTTCCTTAAGCCCATATGGAAAAACACAATAATAAGCTCAAACAACTAGATAGAAATCGAACACCAACCTCAAGTGGAAGGACACACAGATGTGAGGGAATTTAGGGTTTCAATTGACAAATCACGCAAGAAAAAGTACTCCTAGTAGTCAAAAAACACACCAAAGGGGTACTCTCACAC
>JAJOOF010015207.1:0-21774 GCA_029582545.1 Solanum lignicaule
AGGGTCGCTTATGTGTTCCTAATGTGGGTGAGTTGAGGAATCAGATCCTTATAGAAGCCCATAATTCCTGATATTCTATTCAACCATGTGCCACTAAGAGGTACCGTTATCTATGCGAGGTCTTTTGGTGGAACGGCATGAGAAGAGACATAGTCGAATATATGGCTAAGTGTCCTAACTATCAACAAGTTAAGGTAGCACATCAGAAACCAGGACGTGTGACTCAAGAGATTAGACTTCCTATGTGGAAGTGGAAAGTGATAAACATGGTTTTTATTATGGGGTTACCTCGTACTCATAGACAACATGACTCCATTTGGGTGATAGTGGACAGGATCACTAAGTCAGCTCACTTCTTGGTTGTCAAGAATACATATTCAGTAGAGGACTACGCCAAACACTACATTAGCGAGATAGTCAGGTCACATGGGGTTCCCTTGTCTATCATCTCAAATAGAGGTCCTCAATTTACCTCTCATTTTTGGAAATCATTTCAGAAAGGTCTTGGTACTCAAGTAAATCGCAGTATAACATTTCATCCACAAACGGATGGTAAGGCAGAACGTGCCATTAAGAACTTAAAGGATGTGTTGAGAGCTTGCGTGATTGATTTAAAGGGTAGTTGGGATGATAACCTACCTCTCATAGAGTTCTCCTATAATAACAGCTTTCGTTCCGGCATTCAGATGGCCCCTTATGAGGCACTGTATGGGCGTAGATGTAGTTCTCCGGTTGGTTGGTTCAAAGTAGGTGGAGCAACCTTTATTGGGTCAGATTCGGTTCATGAGGCTATAGAGAAACTTCATCTCATCAATTATAGACTAAAGATAACTCAGAGTTGTCAAAAGTCCTATGCAGATGTATGGAGAAATGACTTAGAGTTTGGAATCGATGATTGGGTTTTCTTGAATGTGACATCCATGAAAGGGGTCATCAGATTTAGCAAGAAAGGGAAGCTAGTCCCAGGTATGTAGGTCCTTACAGAATCTTGAAAAGGCTTGGTAATGTGGCTTATGAGTTAGAGTTTCCGGTAGAACTAGCAGCGGTACATCTAGTTTTTCACATTTCCTTGTTGAAGAAGTGTGTGGGTGATCCGGCATCGATAGTACCTTTAGAGAGTGTGGATGTGAAGGATAACGTCAGCTATGAGGATATTCTAGTTGAAATTCTTGACAGTCAGGTTTGTAGGTTGAGAAATAAGGAAGTCACTTCAGTAAATGTTTTGTTGAGAAGTCTATCCATAGAGGGAGATATTGGGGAAGCAGAAGCAACTATGATGACCAAGTATCCTCACCTCTTTCTTTCGATTGAGTTTCATCTTGAGGTAATAGTTCCTCTCTTGTCTTTCAGTTAATCTTGAGAAAATTCAGTCTAAGTATCTCCTTCCTTCAATTATCATTGTATTTTAATATTTTAGCATGATTCATGGAAATCATTTAGCTAGATATCAGTTTTTAGTACTCACTTGGTAGGGACTACAACTCTTTCCTCAAAACTTAACTTGTTTAGACTTCATTCGAGGACAAATGTTCCCAAGGGGGAGATAATGTAACACCTTAGATTAAAAAAGATAGGAAATTGCAGCTTTTTCAAGATATAGTGCCAGAACCACCAATGGCCCGTGGACTAACACACGACCCGTAGGTAGCTTCGTGAATGGCTAGTCCATATTTTCCAAGAATGTCAAAGTTCCAGTACTTTCCTACGGTTCACCAGGACGGTTCGTTGCCCAATGCATGAGCTGTAGTTAGTTATCGTAGGTAAGTATCAGACTTAGTGGGATTTTAAGAAATTTGAATTGGACCTACGAAGGCCATGTACAGATCGTAGGTTGACCAACGGATTGTACATGTGTCCCGTCAGTCAAAGGTCTAAAAATAAAGTTTATGGAACCCATCGACAGTCGACCAGGATAATCCATTGGTCGACCCACATGCCTGTTTGAAAGAAAAAGATGATCAAAAGAAAAAATAAATAGAAAGAGAGAAAAAGAGATAAAAAGTTACTGCAAACTTCTTCAATTTTGATTAATTAATAAAAGCAACAAGACCTGCCTATAAATCGACTTACCAAAAACTGAAATACTAAAATCTAGGTCCACTAGCCCACTACTTACTAATTATCTACTAATCTACCACAATATTTAAACTTGTTAAGATAAAGGAAACTAACTAACAAACACCTGAAGACTTGGTCAAGTTTCTTTTGAATCACTAATCAACACTCCCCCTTGATTCAAAACTGCAAAATCCAAGTTGACCTCTGAAGAACTCGTGCTTTGCTTACGGAAGTGACTTCGTGAAGATGTCTGCAACTTGCTCATTTGTATCACAAGACTTCAAAATAATTTCTCCTGTAGAAACAAGATTTCGAATAATGTGAGAGCGGATATCTATGTGCTTTGTTCTACTGTGGAATATTTTCTTGTTTGACATCGCAATAGCAGATCTATTGTCACAAAAAATCTCAGTTGCCCCAGCTGGTTTCTGATTAAAATCAGCAACAAGTGTCCTTAACCAAATTGCTTGACAAGCTGCAGAAGTTGTTGCAGTATGAACTCCATGAAACTGCTCCAGATCTAAGATTAAACGAGAAACCAGATGTTCTCTTTCTATCATCATTGTTGCATGCACAGTCACTATCAGTAAAGCCAATTAATGTGAAATTTGTTACCTTAGAATACCAAATTCCACGATTTGTTGTCCCTGCAATATATCTCAATACTCTCTTCGCAGTTCCAAGGTGAGCTTACTTGGATTATGTATAAATCTCGCTATGAGGCCAACATAAAAAGAAATGTCTGATCTTGCATGAGACAAGTAGTTCAAATCACCAACCAGACTTCTAAAATAAGTCGCATTTGTCATTTCAGAATCATCATCATGATACAAATTTTCATTAATGTTCATTGGCGTAGCAGCAACATTGCAATATACTATATTGAAATTTTTCAAAAGATATGTTGCATATTTTCTTTGTGAAAGAAATATGCCATCAATTCCTTATTTTACCTCAAGACCAAGAAAATAATGCAGCAAACCCAAATTAGACATCTCAAAATTCTTCATCACGCAGTCTTTAAATTCAATGAAGATAGACTCACTCGAACCTATATATATCATCTAGTCAACATAAAAACATACAACTAGAAAATCATTCTCGCCTCCTGTTTTTATATAAAGAATAGGCCCATTATTGCTTCTTTGAAAGCCACTCTCTTGGAAATAAGAATCAATTTTGAAGGACCATGCCCACGACACTTGTTTTAAGCCACAAAGTGCCTTTTTTAACTTGTAAACCTTATCTTCTTTCCCATTAACTATGAAACCTTCAGGTTGTGAGACATAAACTTCCTCTTCAAAATCACCATTTAAAAGGAGGATTTAACATCAAATTGTTACACTGGCCAATCTATTTTAGCATTCAAGGCTAAGAAAGTTCTCGCAGTTTCAAAGTGGGAAACTAGAGAAAAAGTTTCGCCGAAGTCAATACATTGTTGTTGGAAATATCCCTTTGCGACGAGCCTTGCCTTGTGTTTTTGATGATGCCATCTGCTTGATACTTGGTTCTAAACACCCATTTGAGTCTAATGGATTTCTTTCCTTCTGGAAAATTTACCTAGCCCATGTCTGAATCTTTTGAATAGCCATCATCTCCTCTTCCATAGCGTTGCACCATATATCCTCCTTTTTAGCATCTTCAAAGAAAGTAGGATCTGAAACATGTAAAGCAAAAATACAAGATGTACTGTTAGCATATGTAGGATTTTGTTTCCTATATCTTGTTGATCTTTTTAATGGAGTTGGCTCAACAGAAGGTTTTTCCAATATTGGAGAGGTTTCTGGTGCAATTGATGAGGTAGTCGATGGACTAGCCTAAAAGGGATCTGCTGCATACTCTTGATCAACAATATCGTCAGAAGGCAACAAATGAATGTTTGAACTTTCATTTTCGGAATTAAAGTTCCAACTTGCATCTTCATTAAACACAACATTTCTATTGACCGTAATTTTACCACTAACTGGATTATATAGCTTATAAGCCTTGGATTATGTGTTATATCCAACAAAAATACATTTTTCATCAAGCTTATGTCGAGCTTGTGAATTTTTCAAGGCATAAGATATACAACCAAAGACACGTAAGTGGCTTACCTTTGGTTTGTTACCCCTCCAAGCTTCATCTGGTGTTTGATTAAACAATGCCTTAGTGGGAGAAATATTCAGCAAATAAACAGCAGTGGCAACAGCTTTAGCCCAAAAACATTTATGTACACCTCTACCTTCCATCATGTTTCTGCCCATCTCGACAATTGTGCGGTTCTTTCGTTCTGCTACACCATTTTGCTCTGGTGTATAAGGTGTTGTGAGTACTCTGTGTATTCCATTTTCCTCACAAAAGGAACTGAATTCTTTTGACATAAACTCACCACCTCTATCTGTCCGAAGAGTTTTGAGTATACATCCAGTTTTCTTCTCAAAAAAATATTTAAATTTATTGAAATTGTCAAAAATTTTAGATTTAGATTTCAAGAAATTTATCAAATTCATACGACTATAATCAATAGTAGAAAGCAGAAAGTATCAACTTCCTTGTAAGGACTCAACACTCATAGGACCACACAAATCATGATGTACTAACTCAAGACAAACAAAAGCTCTCCAAGACTCGTCTACAGGAAAACACTTTTTACTTTGTTTTCCATAAACACAACTTTCACAAAAATCAAAATTCTGAACTTTTGGCAACCCTAAAACCATTTTCTTTTTGCTCAATAACTTCAATCCATTAACATTTAAATGTCCATAATGCAAATGCCATAGTCTAGTCTCATTATCTCCACTATCTACCATAGTACACCTCTCAACCATTGAAACTTCTAAAGGAAACATTTTATTGTTAGCCATTGGAACTTTAGCAATGATTCTCCCAGATTTCTTATTTTTAATGGTGTAAACACCATCATCAAAAGAAATTGAGTATCCGATAGTCATTAGTTGTTCAATGCTAAGCAAATTATGAGATAGACTAGGAACAAACATCACATCTTCTAAAATCTTAGAATTACCTTGGATGGTCATAATGCTAACAGTACCTCTGCCTTCAATCTGAATCTTCTTGGTGTTTCCTAGCCTTCATTACGTTTGATTCTTTTTACTCATCAAGCTCCTTGAATAATGATCTTGTTCCAGACATATGATTTGAGCACCACAGTCCAAAAACCAGAAATCGTTAAGAGTTTATTTTTCACAGTAAAAAGCCATGAACAACTTACTATCAACGTCATTTTCCTCTACAAAGCTTTCTTGGTTATTCTCATCCTTCTGCTTTTGCCAACAAAGCTTCTTTATGACCTGATTTTCTGTAGTAGTTGCACAGAAATATACTATTCTGCTTCTGTTCATTTGAACCACCTCTATCTCGGTTTCTTCCTTGTCCTCTTTCACGTCTCTTCCTAGAAAACCACATCTACCTCTTCCATGATTTGCAGAGTTTTCTAGCTTATCTTTTTGATGAGTAGACTCCCCGTTCACCTGAAATATCTTTTCTTCATTTTGCTCATGTGACCTTAGGAGCCTCTCTTCATGAGCTTGCAAAAAACTCATTAGTTCATCAAAAATATAATTAGATAAGTCATGAGATTCCTCAATCGTAGCGACAATATGACCAAACTTTGGAGTAAGACTTTATAAAACTATTGCTACAACAGTTTCTTCAGCTATATTTTCACCATAAGACTTTATTTGATTAACAAGAGAAGAAACTCTAGACAAATAAGTTTGAAGAAATTAATTACTTTTAATAGACAGAGTTTCAAAGTCACGACAGTAAGTCTATAATTTTACCGTAATCACATTACCTAAACCTTGAAATTCCTTCTTCAAAATCTTCCATGTCTGCGAAGATGTAGTTGCTGCTGGAATTCTTGAAAAAATTGTGTCATGGACTGCTTGTTGAATACAGAATAGCGCTTTGGCATCCTTCTTTTTTATCTCTTTCAATTTTCCCGTCTCTTTGTCAGAGTCTGATTGATCCATGAAGCCTGCTTCAACCAACTCCCAAACTCCTTGTGATTTGAAAAGAGTTTTCATTTTGATACTCCAAAACACATACTTTTCACCAGTAAATATTGGCATCAGTTGTTGGGAAGATGATGAAATACCATTTACTGCCATTTTCCCTCATAATTCACTTAACTTCCAGAAAGGAACCTTGCTCTTGATACTAGATTTAATGGAAAGAAAAATATAATCAAAAGAAAAAATAAACAGAAAGAGATAAAAAGTTACTACAAACTTCTTCAATTCTGATTAATTAATAAAAGCAACAAGGCCAGCCTATAAATAGGCTTACCAAAATTGAAAATACTAAAATCTAGGTCCACTAACCCACTAATTACTAATGAGCTACTAAGCTGCCATAATATTTAAACTTGCTAAGATAAAGGAAACTAATAAAAAACTCCTGAAGACTTGGTCAAATTTCTTTTGAATCACTTTTCAACAATACCATAGGTTCGCACCGTTTACGGGAGTCGACAATTATTTTAGAAGGGCTTTTGGGTCTTTTCCTAATTATTAAGCCAAATACTAAGTTGTTTTACTCAGTCTAAGCCTAATAATATAGTCAAAAACTACCTAGAACCCTCATTCTCTTAAAAATCACCTAACTCAAAACAAAAATAAGAGAAAAGAGGAGATAGTTCTCCCAAGAACAAGATGAGGTCTTCTTTAAGTTCTACCCCAAAATCTGAAGGATTTCCTCGTAGTTTTTGTCACCAGGTTTGTGGGATTTCACTAGTGGGTTCCTTTCAACCATTAGGTCCATAGAATTCAGTGAGTTCTTTAGGTTCTCATAAATTATTGGAGATTCATTGTGCCTTCATTTGCTATAGTTCCACGATTCCAAATAACATGTTTCTTGGAAAATTTGCATAGTTTCATATATAACATTCAGAAACCTAGCTTGTATTAATTATCAGTACTTCATGAATTATAGTTGCTAGGCGGACCAGTCAGAAAATTATGCTTCAGAACTCGAATGTCATATCTTTCAGTATATTTACGTTGCATTTTCAGATAACATGTCAGTATTTTGAGCTACTCAGTATTTCAGTTGCATTTTAGCTATATACAAATTCAGTTGGGAGTAGACTTAGCACCAAGTTGGACTAGGGTTCACCGTACCCTCGCAGTCCAAAAACAACGTGCCAACGCAGGTTCAGAAATCCCCTTTGTTGGGCATCAGTTTTAGTAATCACACCATAGTCATGCCTCAATACCCGGTCAAGGAATATTGGGTCCTCTCAATAGGGTGTATACATCGAATTCCTTGATTAACTCACGTGGTTTAAGTAGGTTAATAGTAGCTCCCACAGTCTTACTTTTATTGATTTGGCCATGTTATCAATATTTACTTTAGTATTCAATTCAACATGTTATCGTCATTATTAGTACTTAGTCATTGAATCTAGCTCAGTTTTAAGTTATACTCCAGTACCCATTGACATGATCAATCTATATTGCGAGTATTATATTGTTCTATTTATATCGTTCAACTTAGTATTTATATCCTGCATGCTCATTACATTCAAAGTATTGATCCATACTTTGCTCTACATCATTTTATGATGTAGGTTTAGGCGCTCAACATCTAGACCACGCTTAATATAATTTCCAGCCCATACTCAGCAACTTTAGTGCTAAGTCCTCATAGTTCGAGGGTGTTTCTTTATGCTTGGTTTAGTTAGCTTACTTTTAGTTTTTCAGTATTTTTTTTAGTTAACTGGGGACTTGTCCCAATAGTTCATCAGTAGTAGAGGCTTTCACACATAGAGTCAGTGCTAAGTGCTTTGGGGTTGTTTCCCCCAAATTGTAACACCCTGGATTCGAGAAAGAGCCAATAGAAGATTTTCAGAACATGCAGGTTCCATCGACAAAGGCCGAACCACAGCTCGTGGTTTGGACCACGGACCATATGTAGGGTCCGTGGCAGGCTACCCAAAAATCCCTAGAAAATCATGACCCATGATAGGACCTACGGACCGTAGGTAGGACCACAATCCGTTGTCCAGGGATCGTGATCCTCAACACCAAGTCGTTGAAGCCAAATGACGCCCAACCAGGACAAACCGTCGTTCAATCCACGGTCCGTCGATGGCTTCGTCAACTGTTAAGTCATGGTCGTTTGGTGTTTTCCCCTATGCTTTGGAAATTTAAACTACATCGTTTAACACCTAAACTACGTCGTTTTACTCAGTTTAAGCCTAGTAATTTAGTCAGAACCTACCTAAAATATTTATTCTCCAAAACTCATCAAACTTAGAGAAAAAACAGAAGAGAAGGGCGCCAGTTTTCCCAAGAATAATCAATGGGTTTGCTTCAATTTCAGACCTAAAATCGAAGGATTTTTCTGTGAATTTTGTCACCAGGTATGTGGGATTTCACTAGTGGGTTCCTTTCATCCACTAGGTCCCTAGAATTCAGTTAGATTCTTGATTCTCCATATCTTGTTTAGACCTAGGGTTTCTAAAACCATAGATAATTGTTGAGATTTAGCTGTTGTACTATCCTAAATCGAATTAGCTTGTTTCTTGGAAAGTTTGCTTAGTTCCATGCATGAAACTCAGAACCCTAGTTTGTATAAATTCTCTTAGTTCATGAATTATACTTGTTAGGTCAGATAAACATATAATCATGCTCCATATTTCGAATGTTACAATATTAGTATATAAATGTTGCATTCTCAAATTGCATGTCAGTATATTGAGCTATTCAGTATTTCAATTACATTTCAGACATATACATATCCAGTTGGGAGTAGACTTATGATGCTTATAGTGACCAACGACACTCACTACAGTTCGAGAGTCTATGATCGTCGATAATATAGAAACCCAACCGAGGGTTGGGGTCGTGTCCCAAGGGAGTGGTACTGAAAATAGTAGATAATTAGAATTTTCTTTCTAATTAGTTGCAGCTAAAGAAATTTATGAACAAAAACAAAGTAAATTTAGCGGGTGACACAAAAGTGTCAATCAACGATGGGGGTTTTGTCACAAGTGTAGTAAAAGTAGTAAAATTAAGAGAAACTCAAGTATGAGGGGATATTCTTAGGGTGTGACCGTAATACAAATTAATCTAAATCGTTGGGTACATGCTTTCGATAGGAAATTTGTAAGATAATAGTGACTAGGCTAAGCTTTAAATGGAAATAAGTTCTCGCTTGAGCAACTTACCCCGTTTCAACTCGGTTCCTCTCGGACACCCATTTGCTGCATGAAGACCAGCCTACGCCTTACCCCACTCACTCTCTCGAGCTGAGTGTTAGGATATGGGACTAGGGCTCACCCTCTCGGGCTGAACCTCATGTTGACCCACTGCTTAGGCCATCAGTGTAGCGGTCTTGGTTTCGTGACCTCTCTGTCCAGCAAGCCAAAAACACATGGGTGGTTTTGTATTTGCAACTACAAACCCATTAAATTAAACCACAACCAATAGATGTAATCACCATTAAAATACATCTAACCTATCAGCAAGCAACACCCAATAATAATATTAACTCATATTTGCTAAATCATAACCCAAGAATGGGGTTTTTTAGCCACACATCAAGAAATAAGAAATTATACCTTCAATGATGTTAGAATAAAATGGATATAGACAAATAATCCTTGATTTCAGCAAATAAAGAATAATAGAGAAGACCCACTTCTAATTAGGGGAAGATGAACTCCTCCCTTCTTCAAATCTTCCAAAAACCCTCTCCAAACTTGAGAGAAAAAAAATAAAAACTAATATTCAAGAGTAAAAATTATAGTAATGTTCGGAACTCCTTAAAACTATTAAAGAGATAGTATTCATAGTTTTAGAAAATAGTGCTGGCGGATCGCTCGACGAGGTTAGTCGTGAATGCCGAATGACTCGGCAATTCTCCCTTCTTCTAGTTCATCGTCGTTGCTTTGCCTTCAGCATCTGTGTGTTCTGGATCATTGGGCGGTATACTTCTGCTTTGCGAAACTGATCGGCTAAACGCCGATTACTCCTTTCATCGCCTTTTTGATCCTTCTCTTTCAGGGCTTCGCGTACTGGAACAAAGGGCGGAGTGCGTCCCTTCGGCGAATCGCCAAGCATGCTTAGCGATGCTCAGGCTTCAGCTTCTTCGTTCTTTTCACCCTTTTTGTTCCTTTTTATGACTAAGTGTCCATGCTTCCATTAAAACTTCAAATAGCTTAAACTTAAGTGTTTTCATCATATATTTAGACTAAATAAGCATTTGAGGACACTATTTCTATTAAAATAAAGCCCTAAATGAGTCCAATTTGTGTACTCATCAACACCCCCAACTTAAACTTTTGCTTGTCCTCAAGTAAAACTCAAGTTCAGCAGTTCAAATAGGATATCTCAAATAGTGCTACACAAGACTAAATCATGAACATACACAACAAGACTCAAATTACTCAGGCAAAGATCAATTGTGTACTCAAAGATTTAAGTTGTGACACACCATTACTAAAGATTTTCATGCTCGCAATACTTGCTACTTCTGCAAGTTCAAGCTCAACAAAAAGTATCTAAATGCCCTCACATAAAGAATGATTTCATATTCACACATATAGGTCTAATTATTTAAAGTTAAGGAATAAGATGCAATGCTCACACTCAAAAGAGGAACAAAATGCATGCTTTCACCCATAGGTTTGCCCTTATTTTCCAATGAACCTTCGGTTCGGCTCACCCAAGGTCAAAAAGGTCTTTACAAGGCTTGTAATGGGGTTGAGTGCAAAGGTATGATCATTTAGGCTCAGGGACTTTCATTCTAATGATATGTGGTGCTCTCAACACATCATTCTTTTCTTCCTTCATCAATTTTTCTTCTAGGGCTTTATAGTTATATTAATATTCACTTCCCATGGATTGCTTGGAAACCCAATCTCTTTCGCACTTTATTTCATAAATTTCTTTTTCATTTCTTTTCATTTCTCTTTTTTTTTTATATGGAGGGTTTCCATTTTGTTTTGCAATACCATGGGTTAAGAGAGACTTCTTCTTGCACTTCTTGATTTCTTCCTTTTCCTTTTCACCATACCCCCAACTTAGGCTTTTTGCCTAGGTTGGCTATTCACTTAAACACATCTCAAGAGGATTCTAGGTAATGGATGAAGAGAGGTCTAAGTTTTCATCAAGTTTCTTCCAAAGAAGGATAGGCTCAAAGTGTGCTCAAGAGAGGTTCACACGTTTATAGGGTAGGCCACAAAAGAGGTATATGTCAAATTGGCTCACACTCTTCAAAAGTTGCCTAAGATCATCTCAAGAGCAAGCCTTACTTAATCAATCGGACTAACGGGGCAAATTCTAGGTGTATTCATGCATGGTTCAAAATAAGCTCATCACGCAAGGCATCGACACTAAAGTCAAACAAGACTACACATTTTTGCTAGTGTGCAATGGTCATCACACGAGAATCAATTTGATACATAGCTAATCACAACGAGTTCACATATTGTTTATGCAACTTCATTTGGTCTCGTTGTAGCTGCACATTCATGTTTGTTCAATTGAGAGTACTATTCAAGTAATCAGTATTTGAGCGAAACCAAGGCTCGAATTTGTACGAGAACAACCACTTTCAACATAAGAGGTGGCAAAAAGTTTTGAAAAATGAAATTTTTTCGGAAGGGTCAAATTTTTTTTGCAAATTAAAAACATAAAGGAGCCATAAGATCAAGCATCCACGAAAAGCAATATAAGATAAAATTAAAAGGAACAGACAACCCAAATGTACACAATAACACAAATATCCATAACAAGCAACCAAAGGTGAGCCTCACCCCACCACAATAAAAGCTGTTTGTCCTCAAATGCAATTTATATGTATGCAACAGTTAAAGTAAAGAAAGAATAGAGAAAGAGGTAAAGAGGGGATCCTGTCTACACGCTTGCTCCATCTGTCGGGGTATTGTTTCCCGATGCATTAGCTTGAAATTTGACAATGGTCCCCGGGTTGTCATTCTGGTTCTCATTGTGTTCATTTGCTTTAGCTTCTGTAGCGATGTTAGCAGCAACCATTCTATCCCTGTCATGGCTTGCCAAAAAATAGTTTATAGCCATGTAGACTCCGCGTTTCCACGAAGGAATAGTGGGATCAATGGGGACCCTTCTGCTGGAGCTTGGTTTCTTACTTTCTCTTTTCTCTTTTGTCAATTCTACTATCTTTTCGTTTCTTTTGAAATTTGTTGCTCTTATATGTCAGGGTGGCATATCTCTCCCTGCGACCTTTTGTCTAGCCATTTCTCTAAAAGACTTTGAGCCAAAGGTAGATAGTATTTAAACAGGGGCAGGGGAGTCCTGGATGTAGAATTGCTTCACCAAAACAGTTTGTGAAGTGCACATCCATTTAAGCGCTTCGCTGAAAATGATGCATAGGTGGTACAAGGGTGCAGACAAAGGGGTAGATAAGGAGGCTTTCAAAAGAAGGAGCCATAAGCTCAAACATCCACAACAAAATATCAACACACAATTCAAATCACAAAAACCCAATATATATAAAATAGTCACAGGAGGTAGGTATGGAAATACCTCACCCCACCACAAATAAAAAGGCAGTTGTCCTCAAATGCACAAAACAATAAAAAGTCAAACAAGATGACAGAGAGGGAGGTAAAGAAAGGCCATGTCTACACAGTCGCTCCATCTATCGGGGTATCAATGTCCGGTGTAGCACTCTGATCCTGGGCATTAGTACCCGGAGCAGCATCAACACTAGCTCAACTAAACCTAGAGATGGTGGTGTCTTTCAAGGAGGTCTGTCGGGCAGTCTCGAACATCGCATCCTCCAAGTCTGCCAGATCATCATGTACGCTGACATCTCGCTCCCCAAGCTGCTCCTCATCGATCTCCGCCTCTGATGGATCACCTGCCACATCCTCCATAGGCACATCTCCAGTGGTCGCCAGAGGCATCTTAGAACTAGCCGGGGGATCCATATCATCAGCTACCTTAAAGAGTGAAGTGAAGTCTATAGACTTCAAGTAGTCCACATCCTTTCTCAAATATGCAAACTCAGCTTTCAAAGATGTCATCTCTGAAGTAACCCCCTGTCGACTCTCACAAGTTTCTACTCTCGTTGTGAGAGCGTCAATAGGTGTTCTGAGGTGTCTCAATACGGCTAGGATGGCTCACTCAACCATCCAAGGCACCTTGGCCTCAAACCGGGTAGCCCTTACATCGACAGAATGGGCTAGGTGCCCCATCTTGAGAAGCATGGCCTGAGTGATCTTGGAAGACTGAGCAGCAAAAGAAGAACCCTGAGAAGAGGTGGAAGCGGGAGTACTTGAAGGCCCAAAGGTCAGAGTAGGCAAAAATACCTCTCCAGGTATGGACCCAATATCAACCTCCGGGGATGCATCCACCAGAGCCGCTCTCCTCCTATCAGCCTCATTGCAGGTGTACTCGTCCCCTATGCACCAGATATCAGTGCAAGAAATGAGGTTGACCTTTATGTCCCTCTTCTCATCACGAGGGACTCTAGGACGCCGGCATAACTCTGTAATCAGGACCACGAAGGGGAGGGACGTTTGCCGCTATTTGACCTTCATGGCCATCTCCTGCTCAATAATGAGTCCCAAGTCTAGTGTCTTTTGGGCTATGATGGATCCGAGATAGGCCGCATTTGGGTGGCGGAGGATTAAGTCACTATGCGAGGGCATGATGGAACTGTTGAGGAATCTGAACCAATACCGAGCGGCAATGTTCAAGTCCTTCTTCTCGATAGGAGCTCCTGCCTTAATCCACCTCGGGATGGTGTCAGAAATCAGGGGACCAAGCCAGCCCCTGAGATCATCTAGGGACTAAGGTGTAGCTAAACCCTCATACTTGTGCTCAAACCCAGTTGCTCTTTCAAACCCAACGTTGATATGATCGTTGTTGCACCCCACTTCTTTCCCACATACCATGACAAACTTCACTGGTCTGAAGGCAGTAGCCTTCTTCTCCCCTTTGGGTACTAGGTCACCATATGTTGTGTAGAACTCTCGGACCCATGAAGGAATATAGGGGCCATGGGGCCTGGTGAACTGCTCAAACCTGTGGAACTGGAGAGTGCCCCACACATTGGGGTACTTGTCCACTACCCTATCTGTATATTGCTGATTTTCTTCAAGAATTGTCCTCAGTCCCTCGGCTTTTAGCCTGTTGAGTAGCCGGGGAGGAGGACCCTGAACAGGTGGCGCTGGAACCACTATTTGTGCCGTAGCTGGCACTGTATCAGTAGCAGGTTGGGTGGCCTCTAGAACCTTAGATGAATCTTGGAGAGACCTTGCACGAAGGTCTACTCACCGGGACTGTAGAGGCTGGTCATCATTAGGCTCGGAGAGTGAGACCTGAGAGCTAAATGAATCCCCAACACTGCCGGGGTTGTGCTCCGGTCTCTCAGCTTCGGGCTCTTTTCCCTTTCCTTTGCCTCTTTTGGGTGGTGCGTGATTGGTCTTTTTAGAGGGAGTAACTGCTCCCCCATTAATCACTATGCCCCATGCTCTTTTGCGGGGTGACATATTCAGGTTGGTTCTAGCCATATTTGCAAAATATACCAAAATAAGTTAGAACGATTCAAGAAAAATGCAGAAAATAAGATGCAGATAGATTCGCCGAACCAATCGGCGAGTCACTTAGGCTAGCCAGATTGGTCTGGCCAAAAAGACAAGCTCAAACATTTCCCAGAAAAATGGTATGTCCACGATGTGATGGGCTTTTCGGCGAATCATCGGCCTCATTTGGCGAGCACAGACCAGCCCACCGAAAGTTACAGTGTATTTTAGAGGTTGGGGACGTATAAAGGGCGATCAAAGAGTACTTTCGACCAGTCACTAAGTGAACTCAGTAAGCTCAGGCTCTCACCGAAAGTTACAGACCCAAAGTCAACTAAATCATGAAATTAAGGGCGATCTGGAGGGATTTTGGTGAACAGCCGAGTGGTTCGGCAAGCTCTACCCAACTCGCCAAACTGCCCAACGTGCCATTTTAAACCTCAATTTCCAAATTCAAACCCACAGCCCCCGAAAAAAAAACCAAACAACACACCCACTCAGTTAGGCTTAGACCCATTAGACCCATGCCACTGGGTTACTCAGACTTCCCCTGGTTTGGCTAAAATTGGCCATTTGATGACTTTAGCCCTTAAGAATGACATCAACCGCTCCATTATTGGGCAAAGCACGTCATTTAGCACAATCTGGGGTTAATCAGTCTTCACCTTACTAGACTTAACAAAGATTTCACACAAACCACAAGATTACAATCAATTTTAAAGAACGAAAATCAGTGAATCAACAATTTAGGCAATATAGGCACAATATTGAAATTAAAATCGGCAAACTAGCACACATTAATGGTTTCAGAGAGGCCCAACACACATCAATAAGAACTACACAATTCCATTTGAGTTTAACCGCTATCTAAGAGTTTGAGGTTTGGAAAACCAACCTTTTATGCTGAAATACGATTTGTAATGCTAGGCGGCAAAGATTTCCAACTTCGAACACAAGATCGATGACCAAAAAGTGGTAAAACGCAAGAATATAGGAAGTATAGAGTGCGGGTGTGATTGTATGAAGTTAAAAAGTGAGGAAATGTGAAAGAGTTTGAAATTTTAAACCTTTGGACTTTAAAAACTGTCCAGTTCGCGCCCTTTCGGCGATATAAGTCAACTTCGCCCAACCACTCGGTGATACGCCGAGTGGTTACTTACCTCGCCGAGTCTTATAGGACCTCCAGTTAATGTGGGGGTCCAAACGGCAAACAAAGTAGGGATCGCCGACTTTTCCATTGGCCCACCGAGTTTTACAGACTCTAACCTGATATTTTCCTAAGCCCAACAACGGTCCAAGTCGGGCTTGCCGACCTCTTTGGTGAGTCGCCGACTGGACACTCAGGTCGCCAAACTGCATATTTCAAACACATTCCACCTTTTAACCTGCACAACCAACACAAATTATTCCAAAATTCAATTAAGAATAAAAACTTGGGTTGCCTCCCAAGAAGCGCCTTAGTTAACGTGTGGCACGACGCAAGTCCCCACTCAAACTTCATATTTGGGGTTTTCCATAGTATCACTAGGCAACCCCCTTGTTGTCTCATGTTTAAATGAGAAGAAATTTGACCCATTTGGGTATCCAACTGCTTCATAGAGATGGATTGAGAGGTCACCATTTGGTTAAGAGTCGATACATCTTCCTTAATCTCTTTCAAAATTTTATCGGACCCTTCAACCTTGTTGAGAATATGAGAGAGCATATCCTCAGCCCGGCCACCCTCATAACATTTGGGCTTTTGACGCTCGTGGGGAGGAACATGCATACCCTTCTCCCCATCTCTTTCCTTTCAAGTGGCATTCCGATCCTGCCACTCTTTATCACGATCTCTCCAGCCCTCATCTCTGTTCCAACCTTGGTTACCACCCGTCCTTGGGTAGTTAGCATGATAACCTCCTCATTGGTTGGCTAGGAATTTCACTTCCTCATTGTACATCGCTTCAAACTTAGCCTCATCGGGGTTTACACAACCCACACCCACAACATTGACACTCCTAGCACCAGCCCACATGACATTTATGGCCAAAATGACAAGTTAGGTCATCATCTTTGCCATGTTTTGGTCCCTCTCTTGATCTTTCTCAAGCTACTCGTTTATTAATTTAAAAGTGAGAGAGGAGACTTGATCGTCACGGGTGTACCATGCCCGATTAATTTTGGTCATACCATCCAAGATCTGGGGTGCTATAATGTAATGTTGTTGCATTAAACCTCCTGGAAAAATTTGATCAGCTACTCCCTTGTTCACCGAATTAAGGCTTCAATAAAAGTATTGCAGCAAAACGTTGTCGGGCAATCCATGAGTTTGGCCTTGCAGCACCAACTTCTTAAATCTTAGCCAAGTCTTATAGATTGGCTCACCCTCCAAACGCTTAAAGCTTTGGATGCTGTTCCTAAGTGTAATCATCTTCGAAGGAGGGATAAATCACCCTTGGAATGCGGTGACAAGCTCTTCCCACGAAGTGACAGAATCTCTTGGCAACTCATCCAACCACTTACATGTTTCTCCCATTAGAGAAAATGGGAACAACCTCAACCGGACCGACTCTTGGGATATTTTCTTAAAGGAGAACGGCCCGCAAACATCAACAAAGTTCCTTATAAGCTCATGGGGATCCTCATGAGCCAACCTACCAAACAACCCTTTCAATTGTATGAGCTGCAACATGGTGCTTCTAATATGGAACACAGCGTTCCCTTCAACTGGAGGCAAGCGAATGGCACCAACCCCACCAACTAGATTTGGGTCAATGACATTCAGTACATTGACATCATTGAGGTTTCTGATGCCATCTTCGTGGCCTACTTGGCTACCATTTCTTCCGTTGACACACATTTCCTCTGTTTTAAAACAACAACACAAAATCCAAAACTAAAAATAAGTAGATTCAACTATGACTGAAAAGGACAAAATTCAACTTCACCAAACGAATCTCAAACAACACCACTCCACGGCAGCGGCGCCATTTTGATTTAACGTTTCAAGCACACCTTCTCAAATTCTAGGTGTTCAATGATCGTAAATCAATATAAAACCCAACTAAATGAGTTGAGGTTGAATCCCACAGGGAGCGGTACGTGTTTAAGGTTCAATAGAGAAGTATGAACATGATCAAATCAGTCATAGGAATAGAAATTATCGAATAAAGACATCATTCAAATCAGGGGGTGACGCGAATGTCAAATGGGGGGTTTTGGTTTTGATTATCAACTGCAAATAGCGGCAAACAATAGGAAACAAAAATAATGAGACGAGTTCTTGGGATGTGATTCGATTATAGGCTAATATAGACAAATGAGTAATTGCAACTATTAGAAAATAGCTAGATATTAGTGAGTAGGCTAAGCTATAGAGGAGGTAAACTTTTTCTCAAAAAATTTACCCCGAATGAAGTTGATTTCCCTCGAACATCAACAAAACTGCAAAATAAGACCAACCCACACCTTAATCCATTCACTATGTCGAGCTGAATATGTGGAATTGGGTTTAGGATCACTCTCTCGAGCTGAACCTAGGTCAACCCAATACCCACAAACTATCAATCAAAAACCTTAGTTCTAAAACCTCTCTCTCGATCAAGCCAAGAACAGAAAGCTAAAACTGCATTTGCACCTACAATTCTTAAATTAAACCACATTTAATGATTGAACTCACTTCTAAATAGCATTTAAACTAAAAATTAGCAATACACATAAGCTAAATCAACCCATAATCACATAATCACACCCCTAGGATTGGGGTTTAAGATAGACATCATAAAAAGGTAAAAATAGTTACCAAATTGATTGTCCATAAACTGAGTAAGAGTGATTTCGCCCTTACAATGCTCCAATTTGAAGATTCTGAAAGACCCACTTGCAATTTCTCAAAACTGAATTTCTTTAATCGTTCAAAGCTTTGGAAAAACTAGAGAAAATTGTCTCCAAAGATAAAAAGTTAATAAAAACTACAAATATATCATCTAAGATTCCTAAACTAAATGTTCAAAAATGTATTTATAGTAGCCAAAAATGTGCTACGAAGGGTTACTCGGTGAAGTAAGTCGGGTTCACCGAACCACTCAGCGAGCCACTCTTTGGTCACTTCTATCGCCCTTCTGCCTTGGCATTCCACATCCTCAAGGTCTGTAACTTTGGGCGATCTAGCACTGCATCGCGTAACTACTCAACGATCCACCGACTCTTCCTTTCTCTCGCCGACTTGATTTCTTCTTTCAAGGATTGGCACACTGGAACTTTAGGCGGTCAGATAGCCATTCGGCGATTCACCAAGTGAACTTGGCAATCACCAGGCTGTCCTTCTTCATCCTTTCAGCCTGTTTTGTTCCTTTTTTTGCTTGTTAGTGTCCTTGCTTTGTTCCTCAATTCATATTCCTAAAAATCAAGGGTTTAACATCAGTTATTGGCACAAAATAAGCATTTGAGGACACTAAGTATATATGAACAAATCCCTAAATGAGTCCAAATCTCAGACTCATCATATACAAAATTATTTCACAATTGAAATTATGTGGGGAAGATATAAAAGATGAGGACATGTTGGAAAAAACTCTCACAGCTTTTCATGTCTCAAATTTGAGGCTTTATTAGGATTCCTTGGAAAAAAAAAGGAATAAAAATGGTGCCTCTTCTTCTAATGCTCAATACTTGACTTATAAAAATGATGTCGAGACAGGGCCTTCACAAAAATAGGATGGCCATATTGAAGCAAATTTGGCTTTAAAAGATGGATGATTTTGATGATGTTACTCATTCGGAAGTTGAAGACTTCTTTAGAGATCAAAACTAATATTTGATCATTTGAATGGAGAAAATAATTATGTTGTTTTATATATGTGCTTTTAAATTCTAATTGTTATGTTTTTCCTTATGTTGATTTTATATTTAGAAAAAAAAGTACTTTTATTTTCTTGCAAAGTTGTTGATTTTTCATATTTCTTATGATATACTTTTATTTTATGAAGATAAATAAAATACCTCAATCTTCAATTGGTTCAAGTTGAGTAATGTAGATATCTGGTAGTGCAAAATTAGATTATGAAAAAGGCTTATGTTAATACAATATCTGGTAGTGCAAAATTAATTAAGAGAAAAGAAATATTTCTCTAATTAGATTATGAAAAAGGCTTATGTTAATACGATATCACTACAAAAAAATCGGTGTTAACCGATGGGCAAAATCCGTCGCTAATCTATGATATTCCGTCACTAAACATGATTAGAGACGGATTAGCGATGGATTGTTGACTGTTACTATTACGCTCGTTAATAATCTCTTAGTGACGAAAAAATGAGTTCCGTCGCAAATTTAGCGACGTCATACTGACGAACGATTTTTGTTGCCACTTTTTAGCAACGGACTGGTCCGTCATTATATTTATATAGTTTCGTTGCTAATTTCATTATTTTGGATAAATCTGTGATGAAATATTGGTCGCTAGTCTTTCACAACATATTTTATAGGTAAGAGACAGGACATTTCAGGCTGGTGAGCAAGTTATTCTTAAAGTGTCACCCATAAAGGCAGTGATGAGATTCGGCAAGAAGGTCAAGCTTAGTCCTCAATACATCGGACCATTTGAGATTCTTGGTTATGTAGAGCTAGTGGCTCATAGGTTGGCTTCACCGCCTAGTCTATCTGGAGTCCATTCAGTGTTCCATGTGTCCATATTGAAGAAGTATCATAGGGCCAGGGATTACATCATGAAGTGGGACTCAGTTTTGTTATAAAAAAACCTTCAGTATGAGGAGGAACCAGTTGTAATTCTTTATCGTGATGTTCGGAAGCTGAGGACCAAGGAGATAAAGTCTGTAACGGTTCAATGGAAGCATCGTTTAGTTGAGGAAGCTACTTGGTAAACTGAGAAGGACATGCGAGACAAGTATCCAGTTATTCGACGATTCAAGTACTACTCTACTCTTGCCTTAGCCAATTTTTCGTAGTTGGTCACTTGGGGACGAGTGATGGGTAAATTGGTATCTATGGTAACGACATGTTTCTATAGTTATGGAAAAGCCAATGGAAAAGAATTTGGGCCATAAAACTTCTAAGTAGTGACTTGGAAATTTCTAGCTTAGGCCACACTTGGACGAAATCTGAGTCAGGTGAGGTCTAGAGAAATCAGGTAATGAATGGGGGATCTAATTATTAATTTGACCAGATAAGTGCATAGCCAAGACGGTAAGGAGCATGTACAGCTTTACGAAAAAAACCCCAATTTCGTTATTTTCTGAAAAACTTCGTTCTTAAGGGCTAACGGATGACCCAGGGCGATTTCTTGATAGATTTCCATGAATTATTGCACTAAAGGTAAGGAAATTACTCCCCTTATATGTATTTCGATCCCTAGAACTTATAATTTTGGGTAATTATCATTATGGGACGGTTTTTGCCTAAATTTAATGGTGGGAAAAGCCCTAGTTGAACATTAGGATCATGGGTTTATTATTGTGTTACTAATTTTGTTATAATCCGAGTAAAGTAGACCTTGTTTATTGATCTGTGCATTAATTACTTGTTTATAGACCAAGAACAAGAAGAAAGACTAAGGAAAGGGAATGCTAAAGTGTCGTAGGAGTATCCTGGGTTGGTTTCGAGGTAGGTGATGGTTTGATTTCCTGTTGTGTGATATATACCGGTTAATTGCTTCATTGTATGCATGTATGTATGTGAATAGGGAAATGTGAATTTTTTTTAATGAAATGATTATGTGTGAACAACACATTCCATGAACCTTTTACTTGATTGTATAATTATAAGTACTATTCGTTATGGGTATGATTGTGACTGTGGTTGTACTGACTTGATCGTGTGTCACATTCTTACACATATGCTGGATCAGGTGTCACGTTCAAATAAACATATTAGACCATGTTTCACATTCCGACACATGTATATTGGATCAGGTGTTACGTTCCAAGACACTAACAACTTGGGTGTGGTTCAATGAGAGGACAACTTGTGATTATTACGTTAATGTTTACCTGTCAGTGATGTTTGGCAATTGTATGTTGCTCCTAAAATTATAATTGAACTATGTATTCTATATATGTGTGCTTACTGTGTTGTAATTTCTTGTGTATATTGTGCCTATGGGAGTAGCCACGTTATCCTAGCAGTACACCGTGGTTTCGTATACTAATATTGTAGTTTCTCTTTCTTTGTTGAGTAGAAGGCATCTTTAGGC
>JAJOOF010015208.1:0-15324 GCA_029582545.1 Solanum lignicaule
CTTCCGCTTGCTATTTTTAATGAAATGTTTTCTTGGTAAAGAAAGTTTTTAAATTCCTTATGGTTTTTAGTGTCTATGCGATGAATGAATGCTAAGAGGTTTGTATTAGACCTCTTCGAGGTCGAGTACGCCGGTTACGACTAGGGGGTGCTCCCGGGTCGTGACAATAGCCGTCGGAAGATGCCCTGTACTCAACAAAAATAAAAGCAAGTGCAGTATCAGTACACAACCATAATGTACTGGTAGGATCACGTGACTATCCCACTAAGTGCAACATAAGCAAGTCGAGACAACAATATAATCACATGCATATATATCAACATATACAATATTATCAACATTTACGAACAACGAACAACTTTACATTTTATATCAAATCATTAGTCCTCTCATGGGACCCAAACCCAAACAGTTAGCATACTGGAACGTGGTATCCGATCCCATAATTATGCCGGAACATGGCAACCGATCCCATAGTTATGTCGGAACATGACAACCGATCCAAGTTAGTTATGCCGGAACGTGACAACCGATCCAAGTTAGTTATGTCGGAATGTGGTAACCGATCCATTCAACACACCACAATCACAATCACAATCACAAGTATATCATCCAGATCATACATTTAAGTCATGATTTCATGGCAATCATTATTCATCTATGTCATTTACAACAAGTGTGATCAACATTGCAACATTCATACATATACAAGTATCATAATGAAGCAAGAACAAACATACATCACACAATCATAAAATCACAACCATCACCTACCTCGAAACAAGCTTGAAACCCTAAGAAACTTGATCCTTCCCTTTCCAGATTCGTTCCGCTTGTTCTTGGTCTACAAACAATCAATATAATACGGGAATCAATAAACAATCACTAATTACCCGAATTACTAACAATTTCATGAACCCTAGATCAAACTCATGATCCCAATTATCCAAATTATGGTTGTTTCCACCATAGAATCTATAACAAAACCTTCTCCCATCAATATTCATCAATTCTATTACGTTCTACAGATTCCTTAATGAGTTATCTAACTACTCATGCAATCAAAATCATAAATGATTTACCCGATTGTTACCAGATTTCCCTACACCTCAAAGACTCCGATTTCGTTCAAATCTGGACTAGGTTGAAAAAATTCAAATACTACGAAAAAGTTTTCCGTTCCCAAATTTTCTCCCGTTGGCATTTCTATGACGACGGGAACATGTCGTTTCAATTACCTATAGTTTGATTTTAAACTATAGGTAATGCACCTATACATTATGTATAATAACACGAGTCTTTAGTTAATTTATCCTTATTCAAATTACATTTTGGGCCATGGGCCTGCTAGCCCACTCAATTTAGGAAGTATTTTCTCCTTCTATGCAAAGTGGAGATAGTGAATCCTCTATAGCTTAAATATGAAATTACCAAAACAAATATAAATTAGGAAATTTTAATGTATTTTTTCCATCTTTTATCCAAGAAAATTAGTAAAACACTTGAAGTCAAACTTGTGGTGCCTATAGTTCATTGGCTCAATGTATTTTCGAACTTAGATTATAGGTTATTGTTATCTAAATCATCAAGGAATTGTTATTTCTTTTTCAGGGGCGGATCTAAGGGCCGGGGTTGGGGGTTGAGGGCGTTCACGACCAAGAGTTATACCCTATATATAAGTTTTTATTTGAATCCCGAAACACAAGACTATAAAAATCAGTGACTCAGAAGAAGCATAGTATCACAATGTGAAGGTCAATGACAACAAAACTGAGTAGTTCATTTGGTAACTTCAATATTCATAGAAACAGAAATTAAAACAAGAAACGGACCACAAGCGTTACAGATTAAAGAAGGGAGAAGAGCTAATACAGCATGAAGAAAGGATACTGACTGTACATGATGGATATAATAACAAGTAGCTACACACCCTTGGAACCAGGAATGTCAATCCACTGCAATTGTAGCTCTATTTCGCCACGCTCAACATTTCGCAATCTAATAAACACATTTTGAACAACCTGATCATTTTCCCACACAATGGAGCTCTCTTCAGACAAACAATTTTGCCTGCTTGGCTTTATTTTTGTGATTATGGTTCCACTAGGGATGTTCTTGTAGCGCTTTCTCACCGCATCTATAAATGGATGTATGTCAATTTCTGCATCACCCATCTTATCGTCCAGAGAAAATATATCCTTGTCATAAACATGCTGCAATGGCACAAAAAAAAATCTACAATCAGCATCCCTCTTAGGATTGCATAAATTACAAATCCACGTGATGTTCTGAAATAAGTCAATTCCTATTCCTTAGGTTCCTTTTTAAAAAAGTTGAAAGCAGAACCAGAATTTGAAGCTTATGGGTCGAGATTCTAGTCATTTTAAGATATAAGTTGTGCATATTCAGTAAGTTTCCCAAGACAAATACATGATTTGGACCAAAGCTACTTGAACCCCAAACCGTATTCTAGAAGCAAACTAAAAGTCTACAACTACACCATTTATCCGTCTCCCGATAATAAGGTTATGTGCTGTTTAATTCCTTGATGAAATAAAAATACAGTAAAATGAAGGAAATTACCAGATTGATTGGGAGAATTGGTTCAGTAATAGATAGTGTTAATTCTTCATTCCATTCTGGATTGAGATTCTTCTTCACCACTCGAGTCTTCAATTTCTGCTCCAAATATTATCACTAATTAACATAACAAGAAAGTATATTTGTAGTATCAAAAACTGAAATAGGCATAAAGAAGCAATGGAAACCATTTGTCCATCCAATTGGTTCAAATATTTGAATCACATATCTTTATTGAGGTTCATGGCAGTCAACAACTAAGCCCAAATTAGTTTTAAATTCACTACTGCAATTCATTACTCAAAAGTCTTCTTCTTCTTTTTAATTAGTCATGTAAGATATGAACTAGTCAAAGTGACGCAATCAAGCACAAGCAACAACGAGGGAGATTGAGATGACCATGGAAACAAGGATCAAATTCATCAAAAAGATTTTAAAAAATGTCAGTGAATTTATTCCATCTGCCCAAGTTTTGGCGAGCAAAATTATTCAGGGATAGGTGAGAAGTACTAACAGGTACCCAGTGGAACAATAGAGGAGCGTGCAAGTTGACCGAATAATCACACTTGCGAAAAGGAAAAAAAACAGAGATTAAGACAGAAACAGGGTATAGGGTAAGGTCTACAGCAGCGGATGCAAGATTTTCACTAAGGGGATCTGAAAAATAAAAAATATAGTGATTGTGAATTGAACTTGGAACCTCAAGGTCAGGTCAATTCTGAATCTCTAAGCCAAAGTCTAGTCTTGTGTTCAGTGGATTCCGGGGATTCGGGTGAACATCCTTGCCCCTTCCTAGATCCACCCTTGGGTCTAGTACACTACCTACTCAAACCCAATTGTAAGATTACATTGGATGGTTGTTGTAACAGAAATTTGTCGCGATTCTCTAGTAGGAAACTATCAAATATATAAAAACTAGAAAATTTTCTACAAGAATACTACTACTAAGCAGATACAAAATTTGTATAAAACCCATTATTCTGAGTCACAGAACAAACAATTTTCTGGAAATCAAGAATGCAAAAAAAAAAAAAACAAGAAAAGTAACAGCTGTTCAGCAGAAAAAATAATGAAATTGGCGTTACCTGTTTGCCCATCCTAACAACAACGTAAGGATCGCTGGTAGTAACATCTCTAATAGCCAAATTAATACCTCTGTGGATACGAACTCTCATAAGACCCAACAAATTCTCCATTCAAAACTTTGAATTAAGCTCAGAAAGGGTGGTGCAAAGAAAGAGAGATTATTACTAGTATTCAATTGGCTAACGTCTTATTTTATACACAATTGAAGGGCTGGCTGACTATATAACTCAGAATAATGCACGTAAAAGTCACTTTCTCTATTTATTTCTTGTGTCCCCGAAAAATATTTCGATATGTCTATATACTTTTAGTTTGAAATTATTTTTATATAAAATTAGATAAATATTACTTCCTCTGTCTCTAATTATTTGTCCATTCTTGAATTGGCACACCTATTAAGAAAATAATAATTGATATAGTGAGTTTATCATTTTACTCATATTAATCATGAAGTGGATGAATTAAAAACTTAAGATTTTCAAAAAATTCTACATTTTTCAAAGTAATAAATTGAGGGTATAATAGAGAAATTTTTTTTGTCCTTTTTGATTTGTCAAAATGGACAAGTAATTAGGGACAACTAAAAAAGGAAAAATGTACAAGTAATTAGGGACAGAAAGAGTATATATATTAAGATTAAAATTAAAATTAGACAAATAAATTAAAATTAAATCTGAGTACTAATAATTAGATCTGATTTGATGAGTTAAACACAGAGTACTAGTTTGACTGGCTTATATCAATTACGTAGTGATAATTTTTAATTATATTGCTTAATTGAGTTTTGACGGAGAAATCAACGGTTAATGTTGTTTTTTAGCGGAATTATCGAGAGTTATTGGATTTGGTAGAACAAATACGACTGCAGTAATCGTCCGGCTAATTAATAATTTTGAGTCATTTTTGGTTTATAAAAGTTTGGTAACACTACGTGCCAACTTGTCTTGTTTTATAAAGCAAACCGTCTACTTTTTGGATTTGGATACATATAGATACGTGACCCAACATCATGTTTAGACTTCAAAAAGTGAAAATATTTGGGTAGGCTAATAACGATTACTTCCTTTTATGTTAATATGACTGCATTTTATTATAAAACAAACAAGAAATGATGATTTATATTGGAAAAATAGAAGCAATATTGAATAAAAGACACTAGCTCGTTCCTCATCATTCAAAAACTCATATTGGTATGTGGAATGAATAAATAAGAATATCTCGTGAATTTAAATATTTTAGGAAATTAACTCGTAATATCTCACATATCAAATATGAAATAAAATTAATTTCAAATTTTATTTTAAAATTATTATTCTTTATCTCATTTACCAAATGAAAAAGCTCTCACATTTGGTGGTCTTTTCTCTCTTCCCTCAATACACTAGACATTAGACAAAGTCGAAGACTATATATGGTAGAGTGAACTAGTGCAAGAAAATTTAGATACATTTTATTTTTTACTTTTTTGCAAAATCGAAGCTAATATTTAGGTAATAATAGTAAAATTTAAAGCTTTGATCATGAGAAGTAGCTAATTATATCTATTCAACAACATGCATATATTAATTATTGGAATTTGAATCGTGGGAATATAGACTAACACCCACCCTTTGATAATTTATAGTCAAGTCATTCAACAGACATAGTGGGAGAGTTGGAAGAAGTAAATTAAATTAAAATCGATGATTTTTTTTTTCACACAGCAAAGTCAATGATCATAATTCATAATATTGTTCTTGAATAGTTCCTCGATTGGTATGTTTTGCTAGTTGACTAATTAACTCATATGTCATATGATTTTTTTTTTGACGAATACCTAAAGTTTAATTGATTGAAAATTTAGAATGACTTCAAGATTTGGAGCTCGCCTGATTTAGCTATAAATGAAGTTGAATTTATAAATACTTAGTTAAATTGATGATAAGTTGTTTATGTGTTCGGTAAATATATGCTGATAAGTATGATTGTTTTAGTTAAAATGATGAAAATGTTCTTGAAGTTATATACTATTATTAAAAAATATAAATAAAAGTATTTTTTTATATATAAAATAGGACAAATGATGAAAATAGAATAAAGAGATGATTAACGATTATATATTAAGAGGAATATTTTGAAAACTAGAGATAAAATAGTAAAAGATTTGACTAAATCAAAACTGTTTATGAGCGGGAATTAGAGTCGGTTTGGATTAATTTAAAAGTTGGTCAAACTTGTTTTTAAGTCATTTTTAATTTTTGAGAGTGTTTGACAAATTTAAAACTTAAAATAAGTTAAAAGTATGAATCTTCCTATTTTTTTAATTTTTTTTTAAAAATCATTTAAGTTTAATTTTAAAAGTTACTTTTTAAAAACTATTTTTTTAAGCCAGTTTAAACTGGCTTTTAGAAGTGATTAACTAGTGACTTTTGATCGATTTTGACTTATAAGTATTTTTAACATTATCGCACGGGTGAATAATAAAATTAATAATTACAAGTGCAGCCAAACACCATCTATACTAAACTACCAGAGGAAGGAAGAAAATAATTTATTTTCCCTTAATTGATCAGACAAACTTAGAAAAATAAAAAGGATGTCGAGAGATTAATTTAGTGATTTTTAATGCTATAGTTATATCTTCTTTTTTCGCTTAATTAGAATTTCTTCTTGTCAAAGTTTGCAAATCATGTGCTCATAAATACTCCGTCCGTTCACTTTTACTTGTCACTTATTTTTACTTGTCATTTTTGATATATTAAAAAAAAATAAAAAAAATCCATATTTTACTTTCAACATTAAATACTTTTTTTTTTTTTAAATAAGTAAGGATAATTTGATAAAATATCTATATTAATAATTATTTTCTTACAGTGTATCAAGTCAGACTTTTACAAGTAAAAATGGACCACGGGAGTAATAAACATTTCATAATTTGGAGCGGAAAAAAGATGTAATTTATGTCATTAATGGGACCAGAAAACAAAATAGAAGTCTTCAATGTTACTTATTGTGGGAATAATAAGTCAAATATTATTGAGTGCTCATAAAATATTTTAATAAATAAAAAACCAACATGCAGGAGAATTAATTAAGGAAAGAACGAATTTTAGTTTGGACTTCTATTTTTACCTTTATTTTCCTTGTTTATTTTCTTAATATAAAATGTCCATGTGAAATATTCATCTTCATAGGAGCTTTTTGATAGTAGTCGTAACCAACAACCATCAGCTCTCGACTTGTTGGTAAGGTGAGAGCTTCAAGCCCGATTAAAGGTGATGCACTTTAAAAGTCAAAATTCAATACTAGTATATTATATTACCTAAAGCACACCAAGATAATTAATTAATTAAGGTAAATGTGAATTCAAAGATAGAATATAGGGTATGAAATATGAATGTATTACTATTATTTAATTAAAGAGGACGAATATACTAGAACTAACGACTTCTACGTCATTCCCCGGTTAAGCATTTCGTATTTTATTAAAAAAATAAGTATGACCTAATTTTTTTCCTTCTTATTATTAATTAGGTACACAAAAATGAAAATGTGATTTTGAACAATTATTTTTTCGACCATACTAAAGTTTAAAGGGATTAGGGACCATATGATAGCAACTAGACACGTGAAAGTAAATGTTTTGGGCTCCATTGTCATTTAATCTCTGCAACTTATATTAGTTGCCTACGTTATCAAATATATATAGTTATCCAAATTTACTAGTCAAATTATAAAATCAAGATAAAATTAATTACATTCTTATTTATATATTTTTTAAGTGTAAACAAGTTTGTAAATTTTTTAAAAAAGTTTCTTAAGTCGTAAATTAATAAAACTGTCTTTATTTATGATTTCTTGAGGGATATATGAGAAAATGAACAATTAATATAAAATGGAAAAAAAAAGTCTAAGAGTAAAGTCGTTTTTGCACGGGGAACACTTCCCCAGCAAAAGATTGGCAAAATAAAAGCAAAATCTATGCGTTCAAATGTCATGAGTTTAGACTCTTAGCAACTTTTGCTGACTAATATTCTGTTAATTTAATAGCAACTAAACACTATATTAGTAGTATACGTAATTGTCTAAGATTTATGTACTTAATCAACACGCAACAAAGGGCAGATTCACAATGCAACATACATGTGTTAACCTGAACGCAATAACTTTTGCACAAATTCTATATTTAACTTTGATATATTGTGGATCATTTTCTTAGTCCGCTCCTTTTTTCTTTTGGTTACAAAACATAGAGGAATTTGTTTGTTCATTGACATTTTCTAGCGATGGTTTAATTGTGGGAAACTTACATAAATATGCTATATTAAGAAAATATTTACCATTTATAGCAATAACATTTTTTTTTCACTTCATCATTTTTAATACATTTATAATAAAGTTTTAATATATATTACAAAGAATAATTTATAAAACATATATAATTCAAGTTTTATTGATTGATATTACATTTATCACACATTTTAATACAATGTTTTAATTTCTTACCAAAGAAAAATAATACATTTTAAAACTGTTTTAATACATAAATATTGCATGCATAATTCACTTTTAATACATATTGCAGATTTATCATAATATTGCTATATATTGCTATAAATGACAATAAATAAAAAGTATCACCAAAATCAGTAATTATTTATTAAAAGATATCCATTCAAAAATGGTTGTATTTAAAAACAAATTATGCAGTGTTTGAAGAAAGGGAAAAGGGTCAAAAATACCCCTCAACTTTGGTTTATTAGTTGACTATATCCCTGCCGTTAAAACAAAGTTATTTATATCCTCACCGTCACTAATTTCACCATTTATACTCAATTGATGGAAATCCCCAAATTGACTCAAACTAACCCAAATTTTAAAAAAAGACCCATTCCCCATTTTAAACCCAATGCCCGACCCGTCTAAAAACCTAACCCAATAAACATTTAACCCATTTTCCTTACCCATTCTTTTAAAAGATCTCAAACCCCACAAACTCAAGAACTAATAAATCTTTTACTTTTTCGTAAGTAATAACCTAGATGCAGATGTAAAATTTTCAACCGGAGTTATTGGATTGTTATGGTGTTGAATGAAAATGTAAGGTTTGAGACGGAGTTTGTTTCTGAAGTATTTTCATTTTCTGGGTTTTCTTTTGTTGTTGCTGGGATCGTCCCGAGTTGTGTTGGAATAATGAACAGGGGATAAAGAAGAAGGAGAAGATTCTCGTTTAATGCTCTAACACAACGCGTAAGGCTTGCAAGATTATTGTTGTTTTGTTTGACTCTAAGAAAATCAGCAAACAGTATCGATTTTATCATTAAAAATCAACCTTCTTAGACTATACTAGTATTGCTTTCCATTCTAATGCTCTGAAAAAAAGAGTCAAATGAATATGGAAATGGGGAATTTCTCGGAGACCCAAAAACTCAGATCTATGACAATTTTATTTAATACATATATAAGAAACAAAAAAAAAAAAAAGGGAAAAGAAAAATATTCATATGCGTTGCTTTAACTTAGATCTGTGATATCGCTGGATTAATAGCTGGCATGCCATACAAAGGAAAGTTGTTGTGACCAGTTGGAGGTGCAAAAGGCATTCTGACTCCTTGATACTGATGATGAGAGCATGCCATACTAATGTTAGGCTTCTCAAAATCCTTCTTCTGCTTTGTAACAATGTGACCATCTCTAACAATATACTCCAACGAAATTTTTTCAGCAGATGAATCCTTAACAGGTTTGCCTAGAACATTCCATACTAGTTGTTTGGCTTCTTTTGAAAGAATGGATAAAAAGGTTTATTGGGTTAGGTTTTTAGACGGGTTGGAGTACGAATTTAAAATGGGGATGGGTTTTTTTAAAAAAAATTGGGTTAATTTGAGTCGATTTGGGGATTTCCGTTAATTGAGGGGTATAAATGGTGAATTTAGTGACGGTGAGGGTATAAATAACTTTGTTTTAACGGCATGAGTATAGTCAACTAATAAACTAAAGTTGAGGGGTATTTTTGAATCTTTTCCCTTGAAGAAAACATAAATTAGCCCAATATCTGTTTTGGGCTGAACTTTGAAATTCATACAAGAATTATGGGCCACCTATAAATTAGCCCAATTAGAGTGATCTAATTTTCCGATAGAAATTAGGGGAATTTTACGATAGAATGGTGTCCACTGCCCTTTCTTGGCCTGTTTTTGTATTTTAAAATTTTATGACATTATTTTGGAGCTTTAATAGTTGAACTTGAAATTTCACGAACAATTTGAGATGCTGATACAGTTCGGGGAAATTGCACTCCAACTGTTAGTTGTTGAGGTAGTAGAGCCCAAGACTATATAATTATCCCATCACATTTATTGTCCTCAACGAATATGCACTGGTTAATTTTCACTTGATCATCTCACAAGTAGGTAGCTTTTTTCACGTAATCATTTTTAAGATAGGTGTCAAGAAATCCACGATTGTCAATATCGACGTCACTAGCCCTCGAATGAAAGTTGCAATATCGGCATCAGTCGTCACTATTCGTGGCTCGATGGACATGGAGGTGATGGATGACTTTGATACAATCGATACAATCTAACGGAAATCTCACTCCAAAAATTAACTATTAAGATGGAAGAACCCAAGGTTATTATATAAATTCCACGCAATTAATACAACTCAGGGAGAAAACACATCCTAAACATTACACAACTCAAGATTATATAAAACCATTTCTATACGTGAAACTTAAGTCGCATAAGATACAAACAAGGGCTGAGCCAAGTAATGCCAAGGAGTTCATTTGAATGTTATTTGATAAAAAATTACATTATTTATATATGTGTTTTTTTAATTTTTATGTATATATATATTAGATGTTAAACCTTTTTGGATTATTTTTTATGTTTTTATTTGTAGAGTTTATATATAATGTCTCTTAAACCCTCCTTTTATTTCTCTGTCTTGCTTTTTATATTTTGAACCTCGATTTGGCCTAAAACTATATATTACCCGAACACGTGTAATGTAATACAAGTTTGGTATACTGGTCTCTCCCACATAGGAGTTGCCCTCGCTGCAATTGCTCTTTCGAGTTTCATCAGTTAGGAAGGCAAGTGGTTCAAATTCACTGTTGTTTGTACCATTGCTCTTGGAATTATAACTGTACCCTTTTGCTTTTATAGACAATTTTTTACTCGGAATCTTCCAAATTGTTCTACAGGAAGTCTTTAATTATGGTCTGTAACCTGCTTAATTCACCTGGGCAAACCAGGTGATTTCTTCAATCCTGGAAATTTTGATTTTAGGGTTTTCTTTTTCTTGATTTGGGGACTCCATATTATACTGCAATGTGGAATCTTGATATGCCTTCTCTCTCAATCTTGAACTGTATAAAGAATATTATAACTATAGGTCCGTTCAACTAGACTGATTTTACGATGCCTACTTGAATCCATCTTTTTATGATTATGGTATTTTATTACCAATTTGGGTTTCGTTTTGTCCTTTTAATCTCTTTTTGCTTTATTCTTATCATACAATCTTGATCAAGAAAATGCTGACATATTCTGAATTGGACTTTTTAATGGCAATGATAAGGTTCAAGGTGGAAAATATCGATGGAGTTAGAGGAAATATGGCTTCATACAATTCAAGAAAAGGTTTCCATAGGATGCATAAGTCATTTTCAAACCCTATCCCATGTACCTCTTGGAAAATATTTTGTGCCCCTGAAAATTTGGAGAAGCGATTTTCAGTGGTAGTATCGGAGAAAATAGCAGACGCAGGTCTGTCTGATCCTGAAGAAGTTCCTGAGCAACCTTTGAGAAGCGAAGAGGTAAGATTTTTCATTACCCTGTTGCAGACCTTTATTAGAAAACAAAACCTCATACAAAAGCCAAATGATTTTTTTCTTATTCCTCCTTTTGGGGGAATGCTTCCTTTCTTGGTTGAGAATAATCTTTATTGTTGCTGCAAGTATATTGAGCTATACTGACTCTCTTCTATCTTTATAGTTGAAGTTATTGCTTGCTGATGCTGAAAGATCGAAGCTTCTCAAGAAATTGAGTGAAGCCAACCGATATAATCGGTTGCTTAAGCGAGAGGTATATATTTTATTGGTTTCATATTCAATCTCGTAAGTTCTTCTTATGGGACTGATAAAGTGGATGATTCTCCATTTGAGTGTCTTTCACACATAAAGTTAGTGCTCTGTGAGACAAAAGTTACCTACACAATCAGGACAGGACAGTAAAGTTACAATCTTTCCCCTTGTGAGTATTAGGAGGAAAGCCGACCGTGAGAGAATATTTTTGCATTCTCTTAGACCTCCTAGTCCATCCCTTCTGGCCCTCATCAATATTTAATAAGTGTGGGAACATAGTCTCTGGTACTCATGTCCTGTTAATAACTCACACGGTTAGGCCTTTGGAAGCATATTTGCAGCTTATGTCAGACTTTTGTTTGTAGCTAACATAAAAATTAAGGTGGGGGATTCTAGATATACATGGTTTTGGAGAGATGCTTGGAGCCTTGGAGAGATAGGTCACAGATCTTTGAAGATCAAATATCAGAACCTTTATTAGTTTCACTACTAATACAGGTAGTCTTGTCTCAGAATGTTGGAATGGTGGATACTGGTGCATTAGTTTTAGAAGGATTTGTTTTGATTGAGAGATACCTAGAATGGCTCTCCTATTGGATGATTTAGATAAGGTGGAGCTTAATGTGAAGTATCTTGAG
This sequence comes from Solanum lignicaule, assembly GCA_029582545.1. Classification (NCBI taxonomy): domain Eukaryota; kingdom Viridiplantae; phylum Streptophyta; class Magnoliopsida; order Solanales; family Solanaceae; genus Solanum; species Solanum lignicaule. The sequence goes on from JAJOOF010015208.1 coordinate 12,376, forward strand.
TCTATAATCCAGGGAAGTGGGGATCGACGATGATATCACACATCGTATTGGTGCAGCGTGGATGAAGTGGAGACTTGCATCCGGAGTCTTGTGTGATAAAAAATTACCACTGAAACTTAAAGGCAAGTTTTATAGAGTGGTGGTTAGGCCAACTTCCTTGAATTCCAGTGTTTAGTTTTATATAGTAAGATCTGTTTCTGAGATTTCTGGATGCAATAGGTGAACTAAACTCATAGATAGTTGGGTAAAGTCAATGGTTTATGACTACAGAAAAATGATGGAAAATGTGCTTTGCATGTAAACTCTATTTTAATTTTTTTTTTTCTGATGATGACAATTAATATGCCATATCACTGCAGTTGCAAGCTAAGGAGGATGCGCTGGTTAATTTCAAAAGTGAACTTTCAGTCACCGAACTTGAGATTCAGGTTTGCTTCTTCTACGTTGGTGTTATTGTAATTTTATTGCTTCAGATGTAGTTGTAAGTATTTGATGCTTTTGCATACAGGTTATAACAAACCTATGGTTCCTTATGATGTGAGGATTTGATCCGTAATTAACTAGAATGGGATTTATGCTAAATGAAATTGTCCGCACTTTGTAGATGAAACTTACCGGGAACTAGAAGAGAAAAGTTAAACAGTTGATAATCCAACATTTGTGTGGGACTTCAACTCTAGCAACTGGCATTAGCAGCTTATGTAGTATAAATATAGTGTTGTATTTTATTTGACCTGCAGGTTTTGGCTAGATTGGCTGAAGAAATTGCTAAATCTGCTATCCCAGCCAGTTCAAGAAAAATTAAAGGGAGATATATCCAGTCACACCTATTATCACGTTTGGAAGGTATTATTACCTTACTGTATACTTTCTTAAACTGAACACCGGACTCTTTTGAATGACAGACAGTGCCAACCTTGTTAGATTGTAGATAAATGTTCATGGATAAATTTAACCTGACATTTCTATGATTGCTGTCTTGATACTTCTGTTCTTAAGCCATACGTGAAAAATTGAAGGAGCAAATAAAGGGCGTGGAAGCTGTACAAGCCAAAGAGGTTCCTTTATCCTGGGTTGGGGTAGCAGAGGTAAGTTATTGAATAAGTTTCTTCTGCATCTGCTAACAATGTTGGAACTGTGGAATTCCTGACAATTAAAATGACATGCATCCCTCTACCAGCTTAAAATTCTTGTGTGCATTGTGAAAATTGAAAACTTTGAAGCTGTTTCAGTTAGTCTGGTGTTACTATCTTTTCTTTTCGGCCTATTGAGATTAAACTGGAAAGAGTATTATATCATTTCCCTCTCATTTCCCCTGGTTCTTCATCACTGCTTTCTATAATACTATTTGTTGGAAGCTGAAACAGATATAGTGTCTCCAAATAAAGTAAAAAAATAAAATACAAGCCTTCATCTCACTTTTCCCTTAAAAGTTTTCCCCTTAGTTAAATTGGAAAGCTCAGTTGAATGTTGTTTGCTTACTTGTCTTGAGAATAGAATAGGTCGTGTCTTATCTTTGGAGTTTCTTTTTAAGTGGCATCCGGAATTTCTTGCTTATTCGTTATGTAAACATTTTTTAATAAACCAAGTCTTTCGGTTTGAAAGAATCTAGGCGATCCAATCAGATGATACGATAGAAAAGAAGGTTTAATATTTTTCTACTAAGAGTGGTGAGTCCTCTATTTTTTTCCTTCACTTTAACAAGTTACTCTGTCCGTTCATTTTTACTTGTCACTGTTTGACTTGACACACCCATTAAGAAAACAATTATTGATATAGGTATTTTACCAAATTGTCCCTATTAAATTATCTTTAGTTTTAGGTCTTGGAAAATGATTTGGAGAATAAGTATTTAACGCTGAGGGTAAAACATGAAAAAAAATAATTGTCTTTTCTTGATATGTCAAAATGAATATCTATTTTAGGAATAAGTGTCAAGTAAAAATGAATGGAGGGAGTAGATTTTTTCATAGCAAATGAGTATATGTGTACCATGTGTGCTATAGCACATACATTTACTTCAAGAAAATACTTTCCATTATTGATGTATCCTGGGAGATCAACTTTAAGGTAATATGCCTATGTAATAATGTAGGTGCAGACAAAATTTGGTAAAATTTGTGAAGTAGGACCTCAGTCCTCTTATAAACTTCCTCGAGCACTAGGTGAAAGAGATGGAAGTCTGCATGAGTCTTTTGGCTATTTAGACTCAACCCAGTGAGTTGTTGGCTAGGGATACTATTTCTATTGGGCGAGTCCATTAGGGGACGGTTGTGTATACGATGTTTCTTTTACGCGTCTAAGGAGGATGAGAAGAATTGTGAACCCCCTCTCCCCCCTGTTTGGCATTTTTAACAACTGTATGATTTATATTTTGATTAGCAAAGATAAACAAAATGGAGATAATGCTTGAAACTGATGGTCCGTAAATTCCTAAATCATATGGCTGGAGTAGTATTAAAGGTTTATTTGCTCAAGTTCTTAGTTCCTGCCAAATTCCCTTTATGTACAAGGACTTTTGATCAAGAAGTGAACCCCCTCTCCCCCCTGTTTGGCATTTTTAACAACTGTATGATTTATATTTTGATTAGCAAAGATAAACAAAATGGAGATAATGCTTGAAACTGATGGTCCGTAAATTCCTAAATCATATGGCTGGAGTAGTATTAAAGGTTTATTTGCTCAAGTTCTTAGTTCCTGCCAAATTCCCTTTATGTACAAGGACTTTTGATCAAGAAGTGAACCCCCTCTCCCCCCTGTTTGGCATTTTTAACAACTGTATGATTTATATTTTGATTAGCAAAGATAAACAAAATGGAGATAATGCTTGAAACTGATGGTCCGTAAATTCCTAAATCATATGGCTGGAGTAGTATTAAAGGTTTATTTGCTCAAGTTCTTAGTTCCTGCCAAATTCCCTTTATGTACAAGGACTTTTGATCAAGAAGT